>JAOXJP010218106.1:0-25685 GCA_025762735.1 Platanus orientalis
GTAATAGGTGGAGTACAGATCATGTGTAAAGAGTGGCACCATCTTTGGGTTAGGTTTAGTTTTTCAATTTATCCTCATCGGAGACTAGATTGTTTGTACTTGAAAATATATATATAGGAACTAAATTTGTTGTCTAGGTTAAAAAATAAACTCACATCATCTTTCTGTTGAGATTTTTCAATTTGAGACAACTGGTTTAACCCCTGGCCTTCTATGGAGAAAAGAGAAGAAAAATTACCCAATGTATCATGTGTATTTATGCATTGGGATGTCACTCTCGTATGAATGACTTCTAATCATAAAAATGCAAGATCTCCAATAGAAAAATCCTCTAATGTTTATGCCATTCCTTTTAGGTGCCATATCAGGTGGAGTTGTAACATCAATTGGTAGACCATGTCTTAGAAGGTCTAAAATTCATATTATAGGAATTGTCTCTCTAACCCAAATAATATAAGATTGTTATCACTATTGTGATCTTAATTCTTTTTAGCCATCAAAAGTATTCAGGTTTAGATTTTTTTTTGGGGTGGTGTATATTAGTAAATCAAAGTGGGGAAAACAGCTTTAAGCTAGAAAACATATAATCATTTAAGACCAAACTCTTATCGAAATCAACTTTAGCTAAATTATGAGTCCCTTAGTTAGCCTCTCAAACAACATGCAAGAAGGCTATCTGCTCAAATTCATGAGATATTACTCTATAATTTAACAAAATATGTCTAACCCTCCATGGCCATACAGACTTTGGGGGTTGGCCCATTAATTCAACTATTCAAACTTTTGAGTGATGAGTTTTTGGGGTGATCATAAAATCATATGCTAAGTGTTACATAAATTGTAAGCACTCAATAATAGTTCCAAATTTGGATTTTAAATCAAGGAGACGCCTCTAATGTGAGGGGTTGCTTTTTTCATTGGATTGGAAAATACTCTACAGCCACACCTTACCTTGTTTTGGCATGAATCCCCTTTGACACCAACCTCACAGTCAAAAAGTGCCTCGTGGGCCACTATTGAATTGCGACCCTTCATACTTCTGTCCCCCAATGTTACACATCTTAGGCAATGTTTGGTCATCCATGGTAGAATCAAAAGGAAAATTGAAAAGATGTTACATTCATTTCAATGCTTAGAGAACTAGTATAAAATATATATTTTTTCAATGACATTTTAGTGGGCACCACTAGTGTTTTACATTAAAGAAAAACTTTCCAACCATTTTATACCAGCACCATATTTCTCCTTGTTTTTTAATTGGATAGTATGTTGATCACTTTTGCGAAAGTCTTTTAACAGTTCAAAAAGTTGTGATTTTCGAGAAAACACTATTTGGAACTAAATTAGGGAAAATGAAAGAAATTAAGTGGGGGGACTCATGCTTCTTTCTTTCACTGTTTTGAATATCCTGATTCCTGAGCAACTAAAAATAACCTTAAGGATTCACAATTGGGATAGGGATTGTGATGGATGTTGTAGGATCTGTGCAAAAACCACAATCTTGGAATCCTTTCTCTTGAGATTGATATAATAGAGTGAGGCTCAACAGCTTAAATGATACTGCCAAATCTGGCTGGACTAACTGAACCAAGGTATATTCAGTCAAATTGGGACCGCCCTACCTAGTTTACACTCGATCTGGTTAAGTTAAATAATTATATTGATTAGTACCAACATATATATATTACAGATTTTGACTGTTAATCCCAGCAAAATGTAAGTTGAGGAAATGCCCAACTAGATCAAATTCAATCTACTGATTATTGAATTTCTTAGCTTGTGAATGAAAATAATAACAATAAGAATGATGATACTGCTAACAAAAATAATAATACATACAACATTCACAATACTTGAATGACAATATCCATATACCAATAATATTATAATATAGTATAAAAATAATACTAACAATATAAAACCAATACCCATACAATAAAATTAAAGAATAATTTTATATTGTAAAATAATTATAATACTTGTATGTTGTTTCATTAAAATATTATAAATATTGATATTATATTTTTATCATATCACGTTATGATAACATTATAATATTTAAATATGTTATTATCACTTATATTACTTAATTCTTATTATTAATGCATTATGTTATTATTGTCTAATTATATAATAATAGCAGTGACCAATTCTGACCCCTTACATGGGCATCCAAACAAAAAGAATTTTTTTTTTTGTAAGTTGGAATTCCAAGAATTAACTGAGCCGAGATCCTCTCCTGCTCACAAGAACTCTTGCAATTTACTGCAACGCACATGTGCCCCAAAAAAGTGATTTATTGGATGATGAATTTTCACCTTTTGGGGGGCCACATGTGTGCTCCAGGAAAACTTCTTGCAAGCAGGGGAGGATCCTAGGGTTGTATCGATAGGAGAGGGAGGATTGTCTTCGCTCCCCTAAAAACTGCTAACCTCCGCTCCCCGTCACAATCCTCTTACTTTATAACACTAAAAATTATGTGAGAACGAATCTTGTGAGAACTGTGAAAACGGCATCTAAATACGGACACATCAGCACCGAAAGGTGATAAGTGCCCCCCAAAAAGTGCAAATCACTTTTCGGTACTGATGTGTCAGCCCCTCTGGTGCCGTTTTCACAGTTCTCACGAGATTCATTCTCACATAATCCAAGCCCATGTTAGCAGCCCATTTTAAAAGTTTTGAAATTATCACATGTCACCTGGTAGCTTCACTTGAATGTGGAAGTTATTATTGAAACTTCCAACAAAATGAAATTGTGAAAAGGAGTTAGCGATGGTTAAAGGTGACCTCTAAACTCTAATTAAACCCACCCAAATAAGAAGAAAGGCACATAACAGACGATTCAAGAGAGAGAGAGAGAATAATACAAAATATATGTTGAGAAAGGAAGACAAGAAAGAAGGGAGGCAAGAAAATGAACAGAATCAGTATTCCCACAAGCATGATTCACTTACCTTTCTTGTTTCCAAAAAAATTATTATTTTTTGGCCAAATCCTGAGCAAAGTGTAGAATTTATGAGGTTCCCTGAGAACCTTTTGCTCTCATCAATCTTGTCGACGCAAGAAGGCCCTAGAGTTTGATCAACGATCCCTTCTCTTAAAACCCTCACTAATCTCTTTGATTTCCCGTTGTTTGCGATTAAACTACAATACAGTGGGTTGTTGCTACCTTATATACCCAAATAATTAAAAGATGAAAATGGGTAGGAGTTATGAGTTGTCGTTTTGATATAGGACTCCTGCATATAGGAGTATCCTAAATGAACTTCAAAACTACTACATAAACTATTTTGTGGGTCTATGAAATCTCAGGATTTAACCTTTTCTTATAATAATAAAAAAATGAAATAGAAGATGAGATCTGGTGTATAAAAATGGTGCTGCACTATTTTCCACACCTTGGATGACTTCCTTCGTCCATGCAGAAATCGTAACCATTCTTACCTTGAGTATTTACCCCTAATCTAATCAATGGAGAAGCCTAGCCTGATTGGGAGTTTGGCAGGGGAAACGAAGCTATACCTTGATCTCACGGCTGATGGCTAAATACCTTCAAGGAATCATGTTGATTTTCCTGAATCTGCATCCCTCTTGCGCCATTTATGGCATAACCTACAAACTTCGGTAAGAAGACTTCAAAAAAATAAAGAAGAAAAGAAAAAGAAGAGGAAGAGGAAGATGACGGTGCATAAAAGTAAAGGTAGGTAGAAAAGGGTGCATTAAAGTAATGTAGAGAGATGGGAGGTTGGCATATCTCAACCGGTGAACTTACATGGTTTAAATCAACTCAATGGCCAGTAAAGCTCTAGGGATGGCATTTTGTGTTGGCAGGTCCGGGTTGAGATAAAGGTATTGGTATATATAGATCAACCTGAGCGTATTCCATTTAACCATGTCGAAGCGAGTGAATTCGCTTTTACCCAAAACACCTTTATGGTAAACCTTAACCCGTTTATTTCGTAATGGATTCGCATCAAGTTCGTTGGTTACGTGGTAGTCTATACTGGTGGGTCAGGTTCGTTCCAAATTAAGAGCATATGACTAAATGGTACAACCTGAACCCGATCTATGTATTAATCGTATTAAAATTGGTCAACGCATTTGACCTGAGACATGTTTAAGGTCAATCCAACTCGCTTATTTTGTAATGGATTCACATCAGGTTCGCTAGCTATGTGCAGTAATACATGCTAGTGGTTCGGATTTGTGTCGTGTCAAGTTAAGGACATATGACTATATGGTTTAACCTAAACTCGAATCAATTACTAATCTTATTAAAGCGAGTCGACCCGCTTTGACTCGAACCCAAAACCAATTATTTTGTGTTGGGTTCATGTCTGGTCCATGGTCATGTCAAACATTGCCACCACTTAGCCCATTATATCATCTTATCCAACATAAAAGGCCCATCGTTTCTCTCATCAAACCAAGACCATTTATAGTAAGCAAATTGATGGTTTTGATTATAAAGTCAAGCCCAATTTTTTTAAAGCAGTGATTTTCAAAGAAACCCTTCGATATATATTTGTGGGTTTTATACAAAATCAGTGATCCACATAGTGCATTTAAACATCAAGTTTGTGGGCTGGACTCGTTAATGGGCTTGAAGCTACAAATGCTACCTTGAAGCATAGTTAGGTATTGTCATAGGATGAACACAAGACTGCCAATAAGTAAATTAATAAAGTAAAGTAATGATCGGTATTTCAAGGGTCTAAATTGGGCTATAAGTCTATTAACGGCTTCTATGGTCATCAACGTATGGGATCATGATTGAACTGGATTCCATAATCAAATAGAGGGAAATATTCTTTGCAATCTAATTCGCAACATGTATCAACCAAATTGCCTACATAAAGTTTGAAATGAATGAAGGTCTCCTGTGGATTTGTTGATTCAATTAAATTTTATGTATTGCTATCAAACAATGGGATTCCTATGTAGTAGCCTACCTAAGTCAAGAAAGCTCTCTACCTCAGAATGGGATCGAAGCCCATAATGATGTATGACTAGTCTTATAATTCAAGGACCATACCCTGAGCTAATGGGCCCTGATCCCATCAATAATATAAGTAAAAGTCAATCAACGCCCCTCTGAGGCTATTGAAGTATCACGAGTTTCATGTGTTTTAAAGTTCAAATAAATCCAATAAGTCGAGTCTATAGGTGGGCTGGATATAATCCAAAAATATTCAATGCTCCCTTGTGGACCCTTTCTTATTAATGATTCTTATTGGATAAGTGATATGATCAAGCCCAATAAATTCTATCTGTAGGAATAGGCTTATAGCCCACATCGCTATATACTTATTCTAATGATTTAAAAAATGTGCAATGTGCCATAATGGGCTCTAAGCCCATAAATAATTCACGTTAATGGTGAAGATAATGGAGAAACATGTTTGCAAGTGACGACATGATCAATTTGACAGAAACATGTTGAATACATGGCTGATGTAAATTTGTAATATTTATTTATTGCTTTGTTGAAATCAAAGGGTTTTTTTTGTTGTAAATAAGGGATGTAATTAAAAGATGTTATTGCATCTTGGATGGGTGTCTACCACATAATAAAAACTCATTTCTGTTAGTGAATTATGCACGTGTGATTTGTTGTCATTTTTCAAGCGAACATAATTTTGGCATGCCCGGTGGTACCCATTCTCCTTTTGATCTCTAACTCAAAGTAATAACTATTCTAATTTGTTGGTTATCTTGATCGAAGAATTTCAATCAACTATAGCTCCATGAATAACCATTTACTTTCGTGAAGTTCCCAACATTGCCAATAAGATTTGCCCTGCAAAGAAGTATAAGGCAATCTTTACGATCCACTCATCTGCAGTCCTAGTGGAGAACAATCCTACAGTATTTTCAGTTAATAACTGTAAACTGGTAAACCAGTTTAAATTGTCAACGTAGAAAACCATTCTGCACACGACTTCAAAGTCATACTCAAAGGTTTCAACTAAAAGTAGTAAGAAGACCACTCATAAGAAAAAAGGTCTTTTAAGGCCAAACTTACCCAAAATACAATTCCAAAAACTGTACCTTTGGTCTCCATGACCAACCAAGAAGAAATTAAAACTTTAGTGACAATCCCTTGGGTTGTCTCAACAAAGCCCAAAGCTAGGGTGATTGAAAACCATATCCATCCCATTATGATACATTTTTGTTTCCTCCAGAATATCAAAAACCAATATTTGAAAAGTTTGATGGGATGAATGGCCCATTTTAAGAGAATTTAGCACACTTATATTCAGCTTGTGGGGAACCGACTCTCTCTGATCCTCTCCTTATAAGACAATTTGTCCATTCCCTTAAAGGAGCAGCATTTACCTAGTGCACACAACTACAACCAGGTTCCATTCTAACATGGGATGATATGCAATGGGCTTTTCTAGCTCAGTTTGTTAGTTCTAAAAATAAGGTATCAATAATTGATTTAGTTGATGCAAAGCAATGAGTTAATGAAAGAGTCAATGATTTCTTTACCCATTGGCGACGCCTCAATCTTGAATGTTCAAAAAAATTAATTGAACATGCGGTAATCCAAATGTGTGCCAAAAATCTTAGACCAGATATTGCTACCTTCATTGGTACTACTGGGCCTTAGTCTTTTGATGCATTAGTCTCTAAGTCCAATAATGTTAAAAGACAGATCACATGGCAAAAGAGTGCTTCCTGCAAGCTTACTAATCCTACAACAACAGAAGTTAAGAAAAAGGAAATTAAGAAAGAGAAACAAACATGACAAGGTGATGCAATGGGCACCTTTATCAACACAAACAAGGAGACAGATAAATGTAAAGGGAAGGAATTTTCAAAACCATTAACTCTTAAAGAAAAGAAAGAAAAAAAATACAGTTTTGATGATGATGATGTAGAAGGGATCTTTGAAGATCTCCTAAATGTTAAAGCAATAACTCTTCTTGAACCAAAGAGACCGCATGAAGTGGACAAAACCAATGATCTAAAGTATTGTCGATACCATCAAATGGTTATTCATCCAATCAAAGATTGTTTTGTCCTCAAAGATGTCATTCAGGAGATGGTGAATAAAGGAGAAATTGAAATATCAGGATCCCTTGTAAAAGTGTTTGTAGCTTCATCAAACAATATCTCCTTGGTTGAAAATGATCCTCCACCTACTGTTGATCTCCCTGAGGGGGCAATACCGGTATATTTTAAAGTAGACAATAAAGTAAAAACAATTTATGCTTATTGTAAAACCCGCACCATGTCACATATATTACTGTACATGTGTCACGCTTAGAATGCTAACACATGTCACATAAGTTTTGTACACACAAGATCATTTAAATGCACATATGTTGATATAAACATTGACACAACTTTAGAAAGACACCAACAAAAATATAGAAATAATATATGAGTGAAACTTATTAATTTGTATAGGCACAGAAGTTTAGAGTCCTACATAACAAATAGTGAGCAAAATAGACACCAAACGAAAAAGTTAAAAGGCAATTTACAAAGCAAAGAAGAAAAAAAGGGTCAAGGACATGACAATTTCTAAAGTTGTCATAGATGGATGGTATAACTTCATAAGTTAATTTGTATCAATTCCATAGGAATCACCCTACAAATAATATATATTTGGAAATATCTATGAGTTTACTTTTCAATGTGACAAACGGTGAGTGAATTGAAGTTTCCTAGAAGAAGTTATGACACATTTCCCAAAAAGTGTCTGTGTAGTCAGTATGGTCTGAATTAGTAGATTTTGAGGTAACTTTAAAAATACACCAATATAAATTTATAATGAATTAGATAACAAACATATATTCGTGGAAAGCTCTTGAAGTCTAGTTTTGAACAAAAAAATGGTGAGTAAATCCGAGTTTTGTAGGTAAAGTTATGACCGTTTTCCTACTGAGTGTTATGTTGGAAAAATTCTGGCGGGATAATATCATCTGAGTAGAAAATTTCGTATAATCACGATTTTTACAAAATTATAAGGAATTTTTCACTAGAGACCTACCTAAACACGAAATTAGGAATTAGAGTTGTTATTTAGACTTATAAAAACATAGAAACTCATAAAAAAAAATATGATCTTTTGAATAAGTTTTGCAAGAGTAGGGATTTTGAAGAAAGAGGAAGAGGAAAAACTAGGTTTTACAAAGATTTGAGGATTTTTATGAAGAACAAAGCTATGAACTATTTTTGCACACCAAGAGATAAGAGAACATGTAAACTATTATTTTATTTTGATTCTATAGGTTCCTGGATCCTTGTTAATCGCGTTTTGTAAAAAATTTTGATTGTTTTGTTCCAGATTTGAATCATTCTAAGTTCTTAAAAGCTTGTTTTGTAAAAGAAAAATTGTTTTGTAAGAACATAACTAAACTATTGTTTTGTTTTCATTCTTTAAGTTCTTAGAACTCCATTGATTATGTTTTACAAAGGTTTTAATTGTCTTTGAACCAGATTTGAATTGTTCTTCATTGATTTTGGTTTTGCCTAAAGTTTTAAAATATGGTTTTAAAAGAGTTAAAATAATTTTACAAGAAAATGATTTAAAAAGTGATTTGTCTTCAATTCTATATGATTTTTAAAGTGTTGAATCATCAATTTTTGAATCCGTTTTGTATTATATATATATATAGAACTATGTTTTTAATGAAAAATCAAGACTTTTAAAAGAGGGTTTGATTCTTAAAATTGTAAAAGCTATTCTAAAAATTGTTTTGATCTTCTAAATAATTTTAGAGTTAATGATCTATTGATTTGCAAGAAGTTATATGTCAAATCCTTTGATTTATTTTTTGTGATCTTAAATCCTATTTTATTAAGAAAGTTGTTGATTTTTACATCAAACCATTATGGATTTCTAAGCGTACTATTTTAGATATATTTGATATGCTTTGAAAAACATGTTCATTAGATTGTGCCTAGTTGGATCAAGCATGTTTTTATATGTTATTTTGACTTAAGTTATGTAAATAATTGTTATATGTTGGTTTTATGAACTATATGATTTGATTGAAAGTGCAAGAGAATGATATGTACTATTAGAAAGTTACCTTGACCATCAAGGAGAATTATTGATGAAACCCTTCTCACCTGAGTATAATCAGTATGAACTATTATGGATCATTACTTATTTCCACTTAAGAGGTTATAATAACCTTTCTCAGCTGGGTTTAAATGCTACGAATTGGACCATTTTCACCGGGGTTTAAATGGTGTGAATTGTTATATGTTCTAGCTTTATAGCGGATATTTGTTTTGTTATGTTCTGTTTCATTCTGGTTGTGATATAAAATATGATCTGATCCGTTCCATTATGTAAATATAAATGTATATGTTATCACTAATTTCTGTTTTATACATGAAACTGTAATTTTTATTAAATCTTTAGTAATGTATAAGATTGATTTATGAATTGTTATTAGTCTATAAAATTGTGCTAAGACTTGATCCACTATTTTCATAGTTTACTATTTTCTTGCTAAGTTTGTCAAACTTACCCCAATCTAACACCACAGATGATGAGGAAATTGTAGAGTAGCGATAGAGATAGTTAAAGATCAGATACTTGTTTATTTTAGTTATTTGGATTAGAGACTTTATTTACTTCACTATAGTTATTTTAGTTTAAATTTTAAGGAATGTAATAAGTTAACAATTTTGAGTATTTGATTTCAATTAATGGAGTGGATTATGTTAGAATATTTGTTTAATTTAATGAGAATGTTAGCCATTATTTATGGATTATTTACAGGATTATGGTTTATGAGTTATGGGATTTTTTACAAGTTAGACTTATAGGAATGTGGTTAATTATGTGAATATTTTAACGTGATCGATGTATTATTTCGCTACGTATGAATGTAAAGAAAATTTTATACAGGTTAAGAATTAATTAATTAATTAAAAGTGAAGTGATGTGTTAATGTCACGTGCCGAAATTCATGGCCTTACTGGTATGGGTTTTGGGACGTGACAATAGTTAGGTATCTATAGATCAACTTCTATTCTTACAAATTTCTCTTTCTTTTAGCATTCATTGTTTATATTATAGCTTTCATAACTATTTGTCATATTCAACAAAATTCATTTCCACTTGTCATTATACTTAGCTTTTCCATTCCTTTGGTTCCTTCATTACTTGTCATTTTATCAAATTTCACTTATCACTTCAAATATCTTTCATTGTTCCTCTTTTAGTATTCGTTTACCTTTTCTTCTTTTCATATTGATCTTCTTTTCAAAGAGAAAATGATTTCACTCTTTTTTTGATATTTTCTTTACTTATTCATACTAAAGACTTATATTTACATTAATATCTTATGTACTCTTTTTTCCTTCCATAAACTTTCTTTTTGTGCATAACTTATGATCTTTTTCTTCCTTGTAAAACTTAGATGTTTTTTTTTTTTTTTTCATTTTCTTGTCTTAATATTTTTCTTTACATGACATATAACTTTACCATTAAAGCTTATATACTTTCCTTTCTTTTTTCATAGTTTCCTTTTTTCATAACTTTTCATTCATTCTTTACACGATTTCACATATTTTACATATCTTATGAATTTTCCTTATCCTATCATTATCCTTAATTTTCTTCCTTAATAGTGGGACTTTTACTTATTATTTGACATATTACATCATTTCCTAATAGAAGGGCCGTCATATATATCATACCATTAAATTAGACCCCAATGAGTGTCATCATTTTATTTATTTTTTCATAGTTTATGAACCTTTCATTACTTTTGAAGCCTTTGTGCTTCCATTTTTTATCTTGATATTTTATTCATTTATATGACTTATGAACTTTTCATTTCTTTTTAACATAGATTCTTTTCTTATAAGTTTTCTTATCTTCTTACATACCTTTTTTCTATAGGTAATAATAGGTGAAGACAGGTTTTGAACCCAGGTCTGCGGTATAACACCCACAGACTTTACCAACTTAGCAAGCTGGCATCTTCTTCTTACATACTTTTCATTTCCCAATAATGGGACTTTTAACATTTCTTTATATCTTGGCACATTATGTTATTTCACAATGACAAGGGTTATCATACTTTACTGTTAAGATATATTCTCAATGGAAAGGTTGTCAATACATTATACCTTATGGAGGATCCATCATACTGTTGCATTATTACCCCAATGGGATGGCTATCACTTAAATTTTCTTACATTTACTTACAATTTGGTTTATTTGATTGCACTTACATTCATTTTCTTACATTTTGACATATTGTATTATCCCTAACAAAAAGGGTCATTATCAAAGCATTATTTATACCCGAATGAGAGGACCATCATACCGTTGCATTATTATCCCAATGAGAGGGCCATCATACCATTGCATTTTTACCCCAATGAGAGAACCATCATACCATTTCATTATTATTCAAATAAGAGGACCATCATACCATTGCATTATTACTCTAATGAGAAAGCCATCATACCATTGCATTATTATCCCAAATGGAAGTGCCATCATACCATTTCATTATTACCCCAATGAGAGGGCCACCATACTCTTTTTTGCATTTTAGTTATTTTTACTTATAACTTAATACTAGTCATTGCTTAGCTCCCAATTGTGGGGTCTTCATAATTAAGACACTTGTTTTTACTTTCCTTACGTATCTTATTTCATTCTCCTTATCTTTTATTTGTTTCACATATTGTCTATTTTTAGCTATCTTATCTAATCTTACTATTACTTAGCATAATATACAATCATAATGCAAGAGACAACGAAGTTCTCATGATATAAATATGCTAGCGAGATCAATAATATGCAACATGAATAAATCATTATTTACCCTTATCAATGGGAAAAATCATACAACTCTACATTTATTTTTCAAACACCATAAAACTTATATAGATGACATGAGTAATGGTATAAATAACAATTCAATTATACATGTTATCAAATCATTTACTATCTCTAAGCATATCTTATTTGAATCAATTCATAGAGTTTCATAAGCAATTTATTCACATCAATATACAAGTATCATTATATGGAGGTTAACATGCTTTATAGTGATCTTCTAGCATCATTTTTAATCTACATGTTTAGGATATGTTTATCACCGACTCAAATAATCATACTAGTCATAGCAATTTAAGTAAATTATCCATCTATATCCTTCATAAAGACTATAAAGTTATAGAATCCTAGTTTACAAGCATTCATAATTCATGAAATTCATCATTTTAAGTAAATACATATAGATAGCATACAAATTCACTTTTCTTTATAGTATAAAATAGGGATTTCTAAGATCCTAACAAAAATTGGCAAAAATTCATCACAAATCACCATAAAAGTTAAGGTTTCTAAGATAGTAACAACAGGTTTTAGAAACATATGAGCAAATAATTATAGACTTAAGATTTTACCATTACAAAACTTCTAAGAACCTAAGAATAAGAAAAAAAGAGTAATTTTTGTGTAACTACTTACTACAAGCTTCAAGTCCTCATATCCAAAAAGATCCTCAAGTTGGACTTTCTTTCCTTTTGAATATCCTTCTTTTTCTAAGATTAGATCATTGATTTATGATTAGAATCCATAAACTAGCAAGAAATTATAAATAAAACAATGAAGAACCCTATATCTAAGTATTAAAGACTCACCTTACTCTTGGAGAAGGAGAGTTCTCCACCTTTCCCTAAAGCTTCTAATGTTCCTCCCTTTCTCTAATTTTCCATCTTCTCATTATGGAAAAACTCTAAATGGAGTAAAAATGGGTTTAGAGTCATTGCCTAAGAGTCTCCCACAAAAATAGGGTAAAAGCACTTGTTGGAACGGGTCTTAAAGTGAATTCTAAGCTAAGTAGAGAGCTTGGGATGATTGGTGAGCATTTGTGCTCTCCCATTGCGAGCTCTCATGGGTATTCATGAGCCCTCACAGTCCCTAGATCTTGCACAGACATTCCACAGTAAAATGGCTAAAACTTTCTCTAAAAAATCAGATTTTATCTCTATGTATTGTGTTAGAAACAAAACTTCAAGATATTTCCAAGGGTATATGGCTTGTACTCTAATTTTCTTGGGATTGGTATAGGTGTATTCCAGAAGTTACCCTAATTTTGTCGGTTGATCGTGGGAGAATTATCATAACTTCTTATAGAAAACACTAAATTATACATTATTTGATGCATTGGAAAGTAGACTCATAGAGTTTTCCAAGGATATATGTCTTGCAAGCTAATTCATATAGGAGTGATACAAATTCACTCATAAAGTTACCCTAAATATGCATTTGAAAAAACTTTGGAACTTGACAAGTTCAGGGTCTAACTTGGGTTCTAAACTTCTAACTTGGTCCAAGGGTCCCTAAATCATTGTACAATCTGTCTAATACATGTGAATGTCATATTTACCATTATAGTGGTAAAATTACAATTTTACCCTTTAAGTGCAACACGAGGTGTTACAAGGGGACTTCTTGAGTGCCTTAGCATTTTAGGACTTTTATTGGTTGTTTTTCTCTGTTGATGTAGTTCATTGGTTTTGAGAACTAGTTTATGTTTGTTTCTAGTCTTTTTGATTGTTCATTAAACCAATGTTTTTGTAATTTTGTAATACTAATGTAATAACAATCTTTTGCTAAATAAATATTAGTTTGCATTGCATGTTCTTGATGTTTTTTTCTCATGATAGGATAATACTCTCTGTACATATGACTTGATACATATTTTGACCTAACTTTATATGCACTACATTTTGTATGGCCTCTTTTTTATTGCCCTTTGCCAATTCATGACAAAAAATGGGGAGAGAAAAAGCACGATATTAATGTGAATGGGTATAAATTTCTTGCTTTGATACTAAGGGGGAGTAAAATTTCAAGTTTTTTTGTCACTGTAATACTTATTGATGATGCAGTTGATACATATTTTGACCTAACTTTATATGGACTACACCTGCTAATAGAGAAGAAGGAACTTAATTAGGTAGGTCACTAGTGTGGTGCGGGCCTGATTTTCTCTAATGCTTAAGTCAGATATTTGCTTCTTCGCAGAAATAATCTTAGTCTTTTTGTAGAATTTTTCATACCTATGGAGAGCCATGTAGCATTGTTTTATAGATTTGGAATGGCGTATGGAAATGAATTTCCTCCCAGACTTCTAGCCTAGGCTAAGATCACAGCTCTTAGTCATCAGTTGAATTCTCAGAGTAGTTATTGACATTCCTTTTTTGATTAATCAGATTGAAGTGTCACGGTGGGTTGATCTTTGTCTGCATTTCGGGTCATTTGTATGTGTTTTAGCTCAGTTTCACTAACATGGGTATTTGTTCCTAAGCTATCTTGATGTGCCGAGCTAATGACATATGTTGAACTACCTATCAGTTAGCTCCCATTCTCAAGTCTAGTGACGAATTGGTGAAGGGAATTTAGACTGCTGCTCAAGGATGTCGGTGCCTTTCGGCATTCGATGGTTACTTTTCTCAGGAAGTGAAGGTCTAATACCCCGTAATGCTAGTGAATAGAAAAATGTAAATAACCATGCATGAGGGTAAAATATTTTTAGAAAGTTTAATATGGTGGTTGGAACCCAATGAATGAATTAGAAGTGAGGAAAACAAAGACAAGTCATAAACTTGTCAAGTTCTAAAGTTGTCCTAAGATCATATTTGGGGTAACTTCATGAGTGAATCTTCATTAACCTTGCATGAATCAACTTGCATTCTATGCATCATTGGAAAGATCTATTAGTCTACTTTTTAATACATCAAATTGTGTGTAATGCAGATTTTTTTAGAAGTTATAACAATTCTCCCATCAGGTTTCCGTGTTGATAGGTCAACAAATTTAGAGTAATTTTATAGGAAAACCTGTACCAATCTCGAGCAAATTAGGGTTGAAACCATATATCATTGAAAATCTCTAGGAGTCTATTTTCCAACTCTTCTAATAGTGTACAATTCAGAGTTTCTTAGAGGATGTTTTGGCCATTTTTGTAGGAGGCATTTGAGCTAGAGAAAAATCAAGATTTTTATGAGTGACCACACCAATGATTGGTCATTTATGAAGCAATGACTGGTCAATGTGACCTAGGAGGCCAAAATGATGTGGAAAGATCTATTTAATCAGTCATTGAGATCCAATGACAGATCATTGCCTAAAAGATGCTGAAAAATTCAAATTTTTCTTCTTTGGCAATTTTCTCACTCTAAAGCATGCCTAACACGTGTAGAATACTCTAATAACATAGAATGATCCTAAAGAATGAAATGTAAACCTAAAACACAGCTTATTTAGATTTAAAACAAAAGAAAAGAATGAGAGGGAAAAAGGGAGAAAATGATCCCCTTCTCCAAGAGTAATGTGAGTCAATAATGCTTAGATCTATGTTTGTTTACTATCTTCCTTAAATTTTCTTATTGGTTTATATATTTTAATCATAAATCTATTGTTTAATCTTAGGGAAATGAGGTTGTTTAAGAGAAAATGAAGCCCTACTTGAAAATCTCATTAGTTGAAAGGATTTGAAGCTTATACTAAGTAGTTATACAAAATTTATATAATTTTGTGTGTCATTTAGGTTCTTAGATGTCTTGTATTGTTTGTATGGAAGTTTTCCTTATGTGATTAAGAAGGCCTTTGTTAGGATCTTAGAAATCCTTACATATTGTGTGATTTATGATAAGATTTTTCCACATTATTCTAGGATCTTAGGAATCCCTAAATTAAAGTATGAAGAAAAGTGGTTTACATAATATATATGTGTACTTTTTTTTAATTGTTGAATCCTATTAGTTTTGAATGCTTGTAAGATAGGTTTTTATAAATTGTTGGTTTTCAATAACATGATTAATGGATTTTGGAGCTTTATTGCCATAGAAATAGTGAATACATGCATTATAGTTAAACATCTTGAATATGTTAGTATAAGAACAATGAATTATTTGAAAATATGTGTCAGCACCCAAATTTTAACTTGGGTCATGTGATAACATAAAGACAGCATAACAGCATTTAGGTATTAAGACTCTAAGCACCCTTTGTTTAGGAAGAACAAACTTGGACTCTAGGAGGTTAGACATTCCCAAAGAGGTCTTTTCAGATACTCCAATCACAAATGAATCAGTCAAAGCATCCTATTACAACCCAAAAAGCACCATCTCAGGACAAACCCTAACTTCACCCAAAAGCATCAATGGGACATTAAGGGTCCACATTTTAGAACCTCATTCATATCATCAGTATGTTTTCCACCTCCTGTAAGCCTTTCTCCAGCAAAGCATCACAAATGGAAAAATTACTATTTTGTCCTTCGGCCTTCAAAGGCCCAGAACCCACTATCTGTTTTCCAGATCATTGAATTTCTTTACCTAAATAAGCCTTGTTGTCATGAAGCATCACAGGCAAAGAATTCACATTTTTACCTTTTTTCGACCTATAGGCAAAAAATTACCATTTTATCATTTTCACTTAGAGAATCTACCCATGGACCCTCAAAGGATCCCCAGAGCCTCTCCCATTGTCCAAATGGTGTAATTGCAGATCCTATGCATCCCTAAGCCTCCCTGCTTTAAGGAACTCATCATAGACTAAACACTGCTCGAGAACGGCAACAACCAATTTCTCAATCTATGATAACCCTGACTAAGAAATAACTCTTATAGAAGCTCTCAGAAATTCGTCTAACCTCCAAATCCAGAAACGTCAGTCGTCATATCTCGACCTTGACCTTAGCTTTAAATCTCCAGGTCTGAGAAGAGAATTTTGAAATTTTAAATCTCTACGAAATCTCAAATCTTCCCTATGAGGTCAAAAAGTTATTTTTCTGCTTTTTGCTCTTATGAAGCCAGAATATTCTCCAAACCTCCAAATCAAGATCAATCAGTGTCCATTTCTTCAGAATCATAAGGCCTTCAAAAGGTTGTCTAAGGAGCAAGAACTTTTGCAAAATCTATCAACCAAGATTCCCTCAAGTACTCCAAAAAGCGCAATAAATCAAGTTTAAAAATCAGGTGCTCAACCAACTCCCAAGAGTGCATCTAAAATCAGAAATTTAGTTAGTCAGTGATGATACCACTATAAATTCAGAGCCTTCAGACTATCAGATCCCCACTAATTAGCAAAAAATCTATAGCCCAAGCAATCATATTTGCCCAAACCTAGAAAAAACGTGTTTTGTCTATATTTGGCACATGGAATGCCCTTAAAAGTTTGCTCAAACCCAGAATATGGCAAGGTTAGAGCCATTTTGTCAGTTTCACCCCTATCTTCAATAAATCATTTCACAAACTCCTGGTTCAGAGAATGTCTACCATTCAATTTCACCTAGCTTCAGACAGTTACAGAAACCCAATTTGCTCAAGCAACTTTGCTTCAAAAAACTCTCGACAACTACCCAGAAACCCAATGACCAATCTGTTAGCTCCTGTAGCTCCAAGACTCCTCAAGCTTCAAATCCCCCAGATATAACCCATGATGCCATTTTACAAAAAAGCCAGTAGCATGCCCTGTCCAATTTAGTCAAATCGCTCAAAAAATGGTTTTTGACCTAAATTCTTGCTCAGGTACCATAATCTCACGTAGTCAGAGGTTGTGAATCACTTGAACCTGGGGTCATCTATCCCTGAACCATTCTTGGATCAATTTTACCATTGTTTCCACTCAAATTACATCTGAGAGCTTTTTAGGTCAAAAAAACCTGATTTCACCCCCTTACCCTTTCATAATTTGGTTTTTACTGGACCAGTATGACAGGAGCATTGTGACCACTAAGATTGACACTGACTAGGCCAACTTCTGAGCTTGAGAGCTCATGAGGAGTGATGATAGAGAGGGTTCGGAAAAATCAAAAAGAAACCCTAGTCATCAGATGAGCTAAAATTTAGATATTTTGCATTAAATGCATAAACATCTTTAAGCCATTTTTGGCAGCCCTAGGATGAGCATCTTCCAACAATATTTATCATTCCCCTCCCTTGGATATGAATCTTGAATTTCAAAACCCTTGAGAGCCCTTCACAGCCCCCTATTTGGCATCTTAAGCCACCCCCTTGAAGATTGAAACCAATGGGTTTTTGGCTAATGACATCTCCCATGTCTCTCATGCACTTCATCCATCTATGCTCAATAGCACACCCCTTCATCCAACCCTTTATTCAACAAGCATAAACCAGATTTAACCCTTCACTTAGACAAGTCATCAATCCATGCCCCTTAGCCTAATTCAATCTCAATCCTCCACCAAGATTGAATCTTAGCCCTCCACCTAGTTTAGGATAGACATCATCTTAGCCCTCCATCTAGCAAACCCCTAAGCTCATCTCAACCCTCCATGGCACTAATTTGGAGCTATAAATAGGCCAAAATTCGTGCAAGACCAGGTTGGCAACAAAAACCCTAATTTACTGGGAAAGAGGAAGAAGAGGAAGAAAATGGCAAAGCTTCATCAACCCTATGCAAGGTAAGCCTAAACCAAGTTCAAATTCACTTCCTCCCTTTAATATATGTTAATTATCATGTTGTTATGTTGTCCATTTCATGCTAGAACTCTGTTCTGACTCGGGTTACATGGTAGAGACTATTGAGCCTCTACTTGCTTTTATTTTTTACCAATTACCATGCTGAATTTATTGTGATTTTTGTACAGGGATGCTTGAGTCCAAATTTGACTATGTTAGACTAGAAATATACATGATATGCTAGATTTAATTTTGTAAATTTAGGAGCTGTGGAAGGCCTCAAGATGGCCTCCCAAACAGACCTAAAAAACTAGGTCTTTTAAGACCTAGTTTTGGTGAATATTTGCTAATTTTCGTTTGAATTTTTTGTACATGATCTGATGCCTAAATTTTTATATGATGTTCATGTATATATCTCCTACTAGCATGCTTAATTTTAGAATTTTTACAGAACCTAAGGGCTTTAAAATCGAGAAATCCAGCTACTAGATTTTCTCCTAGAACTAAAGCCCGATTTTTAAGTGAATTAAAAATCAGGCATTGAACAAACAAGCATCAGGAGAAAAATTAGGCATTGAGATCTAGGACCCACCCAGGGATCCCTGATTCTTCTCCAACCTTGTCTCATGGCCAAAATAGCCTCTGAGATTCATTTCTATGCATGTGCACCTCTATAGGCCCTTATTTCTATCCCAACGCCTGAATTTAATTTTAGGCCTTAGATGGAAATTCAGGTGTTTGAGTGAATTTCAGGCATTAAGCCTGGGTTTTAAAAGAATTTAGCTAAGTGTGAGTCCACCTTAGGGTTAGTGTCTAGACTCTAGAGAAATCCCACCCCTCTATGCCCCACTTTGGTGGCCCAAAAACCTAAGTTGGCTACTTGTTTAGCACCCAACACCTGAATTTCTCCTGAATTAAAATTCAGGCGTTGGAAATTCAGGTGTTAGAAAAAAAAAGCAGGCGTTAGGCCAGTAACAGATGATCATATGGCCTACTTTAGGAGATCATATCTCCATGTGGCCTATATCTAGGACCCCTAGGCTTACACAGTGCAACCCTATGAAACTTTCCTCAACCCAAACCATGGGTCCCACTGTGTTAGGACCCACCAAACCTTCCCAAACTATTGCACCAAGGTGCTGATCTGATCAGCTTTCCTAACACCTGATTTTCTCCTTGAATTAAAATTCAGGCATTGGGAAATCAAGTGTTAAGCCTGTAAGACAAAAAAAAAAAAAAAACATTTCCCCTCGTTTTTCCTTACATTAGGGTTAACACCTAACTGTAAAGAACCAACCAGTAAACCATTTAAAGGGGCCATTAGCCCCCCTAAAGACCCAACCCATGAGGGGTCTCCAGCAAGTAGAATAAGACAAATTAAGGAATAGTTTCTAGACTGTTCATAAGCCAACACCTGATTTTCACCATAAATTAAATTCAGGCGTTGAGAGTAAAAATAGGCGTTAAGCTTGATAAAATTCAGCAAGTTTCTAATTCAGCATTAATAGAGCATGGACATTGATATATAATTAAAACTTGTATGAATGGGAGAAGCCACCCTAAAAGGCGGGTATTTGGGGTGCCTAACACCTTCTCTAAATGCAACCAAACAACTTATCCTAAATCTTAGGAACACAGACCAGTGATAGGAGTTAAACCCTAGACCTTCAGGTCTAGACTTCTCCTCTTCCCTGAAGAGGAGAACCGACGTCCAACTCTGTTGGTTAAACCTGAGTTGGTGGCGACTCCAAAGCAAGGCCCAACCCTCGCACCAAAGAAGGGGTTTGGCACCCGGCGTGCCAAAGTGGGTGCCTCCCTTAGTGTCCACAGAATGGTGACTCCATTGGGGATATTGTTTAATCTCCACATGCGCAAATCTTAGTTTTATGTCAAATACATGCTCTCACATGCCTACTTGCACTCTTACATGTCTATTTGTTTTATCACATGCCTACTTGCTTTGAATTAGACTTAGGCCACTTCATTAGTTAGTTATGATAACACTCCATCTTTAACAATTACTCCAAATTGCCATGCATAGGATAGAAAACATTCTCATATATCTTTAGGGCAACTTGAATTAGTTAGTAGGACCAAAATTCACATTTAAACAACTTCTATACAACACATCTCTATTATTTTGTACTTTGTGTAAAATGAGTCCGAGGACATGACATTGCACCAATACATCACTCTCATGAGCCCTTATCTAGGTCATTACCCACCAATGGACAGACATTGGATCACCACGTAGGATGGGAACAACGTCTAAGCAGTTGCTGCTATGTTAGCTTGGCCATTCCGAGTTACCCAAGCTAATTACCACTCTATGATCCGATCTTTTTCGGGGATGTGTTTTGACTAGTACACTTCATCTTTTAGAATCTCAAAAAACAAGCATATTTAGTCATTTTCAGATTAGAGTTATTTAGGCTACACCCAATAATTTATAGGTTTAGTTTTAGGAATTGTTTACCAGAATTTTGAATGATTGCTTGCATGATTAATTAAAAAGAACTAGGAATTCATGTCAAATTTTGAAAAGTTAGTCCAAATTATTTTTTAAATATTTAGGTCTGTGTTTTACCTTCTTATCTAAATTTGGTTATCTCTCACCCCTTTTGCCTAATATTGGTATTGCAATGGCATAGATTGCATAGACATCCCACGAATGAAACAAATTGAAAACCATTTCATAAAATAAAATAAAACATCCACATCTAAACATCCAAAGTTAAAATAAACAAAAGTACATAATGTCCGAGTCTCTCTCATGAAACATGGACTGTGAACAAAGTTGTTTTCAAAAGAAAATACATAAACTCCTCTCTAATCTTCCTCCTCCTCATCCTCTATAGGAGGATTGGCTTCCAAGTCACCCCTCCTTGCTTTTTCCAAGAGCATGAGTGGTCTGCCTCAAAGCAAATAGCAGCATCTCTTAAGGGTGCAGCTATAGCCATTCCTTGTGTAACAAGATCTATTCCCTCTACCACTTGTGGAGGAGATACATGCTCAACTCCATAACGTCCTAAGCCCATGAACTCACCAATCTTAACTATGGCATAAGGCATCTCGGTGCCACCCTTATGATCACCTCCATCCCCAAGAATGGGGATCTACTTCAATAACTGCAGAATAAATCAAAACAACATTAAAATCAAATATAGAATCTTTAAAAAGGAATGTATTTGAAAAAGAAAACTAGCTTTCATTTTTTGCCTCATCAATCTCCTTTTTGTGCCCTTCCTTCAGGGCTAAGACTTTTGTCAAATGAGCTCGATGCTTTTGTCCCACCAAAGCAAAGTACCTTGCTAGCTTGTGGAGGGCACCCAAGTACACCTCCCTCGAAACTTGTAATAAGTACACAACTCTGTCAAACATCTTAAAATTTACAGTTTTTAAAAGAAACATTATTTAAATAAACCAAGTCATACCTAGGTTACAATCACTCGAGGTACCCACCCCTCGGGAAGCTCAACGTCAGGTAAAGGTTCCCCACTAACTCTTTCCTCGAGGTCGGTAACTGTCACCGCCTCGGGTATTACTCTTACTAGATCAGTGGAGCCTTTCTCTTCTTTCCTCTTTTAGTAGGAGGAGGGGGTTTGTCTGCGGGCTAGACTTCGGCTGCTTGATAAAGTCAAACAAGTTAAACCATCATCAAATGTTTTAAACAAAATGAATGAAACATAACAAAAAGCTTTGCAAAAATAAATAAACTCACCTGGGGCTCGATGGGGTAGCTTAAAGGCCCACAAAACTGGGTGGCCCACCACTCATTGTAATCTTTGCTCTAATCCAAGAAGATCGAGGCATCAATGCTTATCACTCCTCTACCAGCCTCACCCTTAGTATCAATAACCCGAGGGGGCAAATACAGGACCACAAAATCCTTCACTTCTACCCTAACATGATGCCAACACCTCTCCTCAAGGTAAATGGTAATCTCGTCAATACCTATCAATATGATCCTCTGATGAGACCAAGTCCAAGCCGAGGTATGGGCAAGTGCAATGTCCCTCTCCAAAACCCACTTGGTCCAGGGATGTCATTTAACCTGCACAAAGCACAATAGGAGTTAGTACATGGTTTCAAAAGTAAATAAACATTTAAAAAGTTGTGTACTTACCTAAGCAGCAATCAGGAGGTCTAAGTCTCATTGGAAGACAGAGATGACTTGCGGACCTTATGGTGGGCGTTTGAAATTTTCTACTTTGCCATACAAGAGAAGGGGAACATCTCCTTGTTCTTCCATGCAGGAACCAAGGGTGGAAAGTGCTCGTAACACCACACCTACAAAAAAGAAGTTGACTGTCAATCAATGTAAAATAAATAAACAAGAAGGAAGGAAAATGGAATAAAATAAACTTAAAAGAAGTGTACCTCCCAAAGAAAGCACAATCCTAAGAAGATGAGAGAACCCTGCTCAGTCAAGATCCTACTCATGTTGGAGTACATTTGCCCTATGGTAGATCTACCCCAACTAAAGGACCTTACTCTGTCCAAGTCCTCGAGCACTAGTAACAACCAGAAGTATACCCGATCATTCTTCGTGTAAAAGATTGAACGGGTTGGCATGTAAAGCAGGAAGGTTTGAGTGGAGTAATCTCTCTCTTCCTCCAAACTCTCTTCTGTGGCCCAAACATACTTTGTCTCGAACCTGGTGGCTAGGAGAACTTTGGTGCCCTTATAATACTCTATGGGCTGAGGCCCAATGCATCTCCACACTATCTCCAAATCAAGCTCACCAGTCGACAAGTGAAAGGTGCCACCCAAGGGAAGCCCTGTCATCATGTAAAAGTCAATGGGGGAGCTCCCCCCTAGGGGCACATGAAAAGTACAAGTCATTGGTGACCACCACTTCACCAATGTCATCATAAGTGCCCGGTTTGCCTTCAGGATGAGAAGAGTAAGGAATGGCCCAAAACCCATCCCGATCACTCGTGTTTGGACCTTGGAACACATGTGCTCCCACAAGGCCTTGACCTCGGACCAGGATCCATGCCTCTCAACTTTGTCCCTAACATACGTACAAAAATGCATAACAAACATGTTAAATAATGTTTAAATAAAAGAAAATAAAAAAGGGAAAAATGCAAATTTTGGTCTTAGGCCTAATGCCTGAATTTTTCCCAACACCTGAATTTTCCAACGCCTATTTTTAATTGGTTGAAAAGTCAAGCTTTACGCCTGTAATTTAGGGCTTGGAGCTTTAGGCATCAAGGCATTTCAAAATCATTTTTAAACTGTCTAATAACCTTTCTAAACTACCTAAATAAGTTCTAAACATAAAATGAACAAAAGATAATTCAATTTCATCATCTAAACATTGAAATTTTTGTAAATTCAAAATCTTTTAAAACAAATGCAAAATTTTGAAAAATTCATGAAACTTCATATAAAGAACTTAAAAAAGAAACCTAAAAGCTAGTTTAAAATCAATGAAAATAACATTTCAATTGAAAGAATAATGATTACCCTATCCACCACTGGATTCTTCCATAGTGCGGTTTCTTGTGCCGAGAGAAGGGGAAAAGTCATAATGATCCACCTTGGGCCATTGTCGAGTTTAAGTTTGGAATGTTTTGAGTTTGGAAGTTTAAGGGAAGTTTCTTGGGAAACTTTCTCTCAGTCTATAACTGTAAAAAAAAAAAACAAAAAAACAAAAAAAAAACAAAGACAGGCTCGCCAGCCTTCTAAATCTTGCAACCACTCCCAATGCCTGAATGTGCTCCTAATGTCTGAATTTAATTGAATTAAATTAAGGCATATAAATGAAATTTAGGCATCAGGTTTATTTCTACTGAACTATATCTTTAGCCATGAAATCATATTTTACCTTCTTTTCATGATTATTGTTAAGACATGGATCAGAGACTCATATCTTTAGAGTTTTACCCCTTGGCCTCCACAAATTTTGTAAATGCCCTAATTACCCTTTCCCTCGGGGAGTAAGAAATTTGGATAGACTAAAGCCAACTCGAATCCACTTTGACATTTGCATACACCAATTTGGATTGGCCTCTTTTATAAGCAGCTAACTCATTTTGGGACCCTTCATCTATGGTTTTCCACTTTGGAGAACAAGAACTCACACCTACCATCAAAGACTTGAATCTTTCTTGGATTAAGAACATTGCCTCAGCATCGATGCTATGATCCCAACCCACAAGCCTAGCTACTTCAAAAACTTTCATGCATTAAGCATCCTTAAAAATTCATTGCCTAAAGAAGCTTTAGGGGAATGCATACGTTGTCCTTTTAACCTCTTACTGGAAAGAAGTTGAAAGAGGGTCGATGATTTCTCAGACCCGATCAAGTTCAAAACATTCACCCTAGCCATCTTAGAACAACTCTTTTTGTCATATAAGTTATCGTCATGTCAATGGCATCATTTTCAATGTATTGAGGCAATACTTATAAAAGAAGACCCTAGCTCCCATGATCACATTTGAGACTATTGCTAATCTCTCACAATGCATTTGACATCAATGAGCTCGATTATATGGTTTCCTGACTTTCTTACAAGCTTGGCCGAGTGAACATGTGACCGTTTCGTCATCATCCTCTACTCACATATTCCACAATTTTAATCCCTCATAGGCACATGTCAACACTCGACCTCTTCTAGTCAAGGCCACAACATCCGATTATCAGAGTCTACTTTCTAGTGTGTTCCCTGAACATGTCACTTGGCGAAGCAAGAGGCACAAAGCACACTATCAACATTTATTCTCCAAGGTGCCCTTATATGACTATCATAGGGATATTCCAGAGCAACCCTTATGTACCTGTGCACTTCCTTTGACAGTTCTCTCAGGAAAGATCTATTGGACTTCCCCACAGTCTTTGAAGATGTATATAAGCTAAATCACATAATACCCACCTTTATCCAGTCTCGCTTGATCGCCCTGTGGGACGACTCACCTACATAAACTACTTGATACTAGGCCCTTGTATCTGCTGAAGTTCAGGTTATGTCACCTGCTTATGAGCAATGACTTCGTCGAGAGCTTCCTACACAACCCAACACACTTGTCACTTCTACCTCTATGAACAAGAGGCCTTGCATTAAGTCACCACTCACATTATTCCCAAAGCCTGATTATATTTTGCTAAAATACAGTAAAGCTTCCCATGATGACTTGGGAATTAAGATACGATGTGGCAATAGCATAGCTTTCATACAAGATCAGTGGATATAGTCCTGGGTTCACAGGTTGAGAAGATAACTCTTCTCCTTAGGCTATGAAC
>JAOXJP010218107.1:0-11753 GCA_025762735.1 Platanus orientalis
CAAGTTGAAGGTGCTAGGACTAGAGGAAGGCCAAAATTGACTTGGGTAGAGGTAGTAAGGAGGGACATGGCAGCTTGTAATTTAACGGCAGATATGGCCTTTAAACAGAGCGGAATGGCAGAACAGGATTCATGTAGCCGATCCCAAATAGTTGGGATAAGGCTGTTTGTTGCTGTTGCTGTTACTCATGCCCACAAGCACGTTGTCATGTGGCATTTTTTAAACCCACTTTTCTGGGCATTTTTGTAATTAACTAAAATTTTAATGGATGATATTACAAAGGGAAGAGTACAACACATGGTGGGCCATACAGCTGAAGTCAATTGGGAAATTGGACATGTGGCCAATCCAGAGGGTCCCCTATTTGATGGATAGCCGAATCGTCCACATCATCCCCCCATGTGGCTGAAATAGAAGACGACACCTATGTTAACAGTGAATTAACCAACTCTCCCAAAACCTTAAGGTGTTAGGAACACAAATTAATATATTTCAACACCCCCCTCAGGAGGAACGACTTGGTGAGCTAGGCACGAGTCCACACAACATGTATACATGCACACAACACTACATCCAGAAAAATACTTCCACCGGGATTCGATCTCGCAACCAAACCTTTTCTGACACCATGTTGACAATGAACTAACCAACTCTCCCAAAACCTTAAGGTGTTAGGAGATACACAAATTAGTATACTTCAACAACCTAGCGAAGAAATCTAAGTGATTCATGTGTGTGTATTGAAATGTTCCAGTCCGACTGAGCTCAGTTAATCAGAATTTTGTATTCTTGCACAGTAGATACTAACACTGCCCAGTTTATTAGCTGTGCTTCGCTCAATAAAAGTGAGCCTGCAGCTTTATACCCAGCTCACCCAGTATTCAAGATTCTCAAAGAGCTCACTGTTCAGTAATTATACAATTACATATTTCTCACATTAAAATATTACTGTAAGGAATGTTGGGTTTTCAAGTCTCCATCTCGGGTACCATGTGTAAGTTTATTATATTGCGCTTATGCTTCCGACTACATATGAAAATTCTAATCATGGAAATATGTTATCCAGTTTACTAAAGGGAAGTTGAATATAACCTTTGATCGCGAGCGAATGGCAGGATCAGTACTTCGAGAAAGAAGTCGTGCAAGTGGAAGCATCTCAGCAACTTCAGCTCTAGGAACTTCTAGTCTCATTCGCCACCTACCCATGGAAGATATCACACTACCCAAATGGCCAGACATTGCCCTTTTCAACAAGCTACTCCTCTCCTTACCAGTAGGGTGTCGATCCCGTGAGCCAGGCAGCACATATTCACCTTGAAGCTCGTATAGGCTATTGCTCTGTTCCAAAACTGTTTTTTCAACAGTTATCTGGACAATAAATAATCAATCTGTTTCAATATTACATCCCTGACTAACAAGAATATAATTCTATACCAATATAAACAAAAAAAATCAAATAACAAATCCATAGTAGTAGATAAGACTATAGGAGTCATTCTGGCTATTTTTAAGTAAAGAAGTCATAAAATAGTACATGGAAAGCAACATGAGCCAAGAAGGCCTGAGTTTTAATGTTCAGGGTAGACCTTCATTGACAAAAGGCAAAAGAAAGTAGACTATCTCAATTGTGCCAACGGTTAAAAGACAAAAGATCAAGGAGATACTGAGACAAAAGGCAAAAGAAAATATACTACCTTAAATATTCTAAAAGTTAAAAAGGCAAACATTCAAGGAGATTTTATATAATATAGTTGGAAGGATAACTAAAAGAATTTTTAATATATGACTTCTCTGTGGAAATAATGGTAATAACTAGTTGAATGTGTCCAGCAAACATATCTACAACAGCAATTAATCAGGTAGAGGGCATATATGAACAGAAACTGCAATAGAATTCCTACACAGGAGTAATTGCAAATTTTCTTTTGTTGTTTAGGTTTTCTACAGATATGGTAAAAAAAGGTCATTACCCAGTGCTGGTCCCGTAACTACGGGGTGCTGGGAGGGTTGGATCAGAGACAGACCTCCATGCATAAATTTCGGACAGACCATTTGGTTTCTGTTTTCTTTTTTGATAAGTTATTTGATGCAGGATATATGCCAAGAGGAGGTGGCTGATCTATGCAGAGAATTTAGAAGGGTATGGCTCTTGGGTAGGCTTTAAAATAGGATAACAGTATCTGTCTTAGGACTGCAGTGTGGACCAGTCAGGGCTGAAAATATGGGACAAAGAACGGGCCAAATTGGTTCAGATTTGGGACAGACCTGGGCTTGGTATAGGGACAGAAATTGGCCTAATATGGTTCAGGCCTGGGGAGGAAATAAGGTCACGACAGTGGCTTTTTTTTCAATAGGCTAATGAAAGGCTATTTGAGGCTGAAAGAGGGCTGAAACAGAGAAGAAATAAGGGATGATCATGGAGAAGACAGGTGCTTTGGGACTGTTTATAGAAAACAGCAAGTATAGGATAGAGTAGAATAGAGGAAGAAGAGAGAGAGATATAAGAAAAGGGAGAAGAAACAGAGAGAGAGAGAGAGAGAGGATGAGAGAACCTGTGCCACAGAAGAGGATCTTCACACATGATCTAGGCCTCCACCCAGGTTGCACTACCTTAGAAGATTCCAAGGAACCACTCCTGGTTTTGATTGGAATCAGCACACATGCAAGAAGAAAAGCACTTCCATCCGTATGAGTGCAGAGAACCAATTTTTTAAAAAAAAATTTCCATCATACCTCCCTATTCAACATGTGGGTGGGTCTTATAATACCCCTCATAAAGGAGATTACAAAAGAGTATAAATAAATAAAAATTGCAACTAACCCCTATCTAAATAAAATTAAAATACCCCCCCTTACAACTTGTGAAAATTATATAAAATAAACACAAAACAGTTCCCCAGGGTTCCCCCACATGACCATACTTGACGTGTTCATGGATGGGGCCCACCCACACACAATGTGAGATCCATGTGTAGCTCCATGTCTCCATCATTATTGATGATTGTATTAAAAAAATAATGCACAGATAAGGGGTGGAGAACTCACACATACAAAAAACAAACAAAAACAAACAAAAAACAGACAGACATTGAGCACAAATGACAATTGGCTCAGCAGATACCTTGAAGCCAACTATTTCTCAAAAATGTCCCATCTCAATCCCCTAAATTCCTTCAACACTGTAGACTACCCAAACAGGAACCCAACTCACATCAATATAGATCCTTAGGAATGGATCCATGGTTTAAAATGTCTGGAAATATCTTAATGTCTCCCAACACATTTCCATGTCTACCAGACCAACACGAAACATTATTGACATCATCACGAAACATTTACTACACTATAAAACTTCAATTTTTTGATCAAAATGATGTAGAATGTCAACATGTCGAGTGGATATCCTCTTTTTAGAGTGTATTATTGCATAATGTCCACATTGTGTTGGCATGATCAAAAAGCATATGAAAAACAATAAATTCCAAGGAAAATAAAAGAAGGAAGAAAGAGAATCTGTTTGTTCCCATATGTTTATCCAGTTAGATTAAAATCTGTTTGTTAGCCATTATGGACCAAATCCTAATGAATGCATGTGTATTTACTAAGAATATTATAATGCAAGTGTATTATGTATTAAAATAAATGATTACGTATTAATATAAACAATCATTCCTTATGAATCTATTTGTTCCCCTATGTTTATACAGTTAGATTAGATTATGTTTCCTTAGTATCCATGATTTTTACAATATTTCTTTCCAACTTATGTCTTATTTTTGCTTGACCGACATTTCCATTGACACTGACACTTTGAAGCATGGATGAATTTGGCCGTGATATTCAAAATAGAGCAATCAAAAGCATATTCTGTTATTTATTCTGAACAAAGAAATTTAATACCGAAACCAAAATATAAGAACTTAAGTTTAAAAAATTCAATGCTAAAAACCTTATGCACAGCCCATCTAATATTGGCATTCATACCATTTACTACAGTTAAAGGTGATTAAGTTAACCAAGCGTGTTGGACTTGACATCAATGAATGCTTCTAGTTGGAAGTGTAGATGGGTCATGTATATGGGGTATAGTTGTACATACATGTAACTGGGGATGTCTTTTATGTTTTCTTTGTACTTGTCTTGTATTAGTATGGTATATAAATACCAGACGGTATAGCAATAGTACAAGGATTAAGATACAATTTAGTAGTGAATGTGCAAAAACTTGAATAATTCTATCCCTATAGATTGACGAGAGAGAGAGAGAGTAATGAGGAAGAAGAAGTTGATGGGAGGAAGAAACAACGTATGTGCTCATTAGTTTCACACACGATGTTATATTTATTCACATATATGAGTGGGTCTTATACACCCAAAGTAATGGTGTAAAAACCCCCAAATACAGTATACAACTATCCCCAAATACATATATTCCTTCATTCTCCCTCAAGCTAGAGAATATATATCTATCATTCCTAGTTTGTCAAATAAATATGTAATATGTGCTCCACTAAGACCCTTGTTGAAAATATCAGCTAATTGGGTGTGATCGTGTTGCATAGGGTCATGTGCAATGCATATGGCTACGTTATTATCGCAGTAAAGATGCATGAGTCCTTTTATTGGAAATCCAACCTCAACAAGTAACACTTTTAACCACAATGACTCATTGATTCAATGGGCCATGGACTTGAATTCCACCTCAACACTTGATCTGACTACCACAGTCTGCTTCTTACTTCTCCAAGTGACTAGGTTGCCTTCAACAAATGAGCAATACTCAGATGTAAACTAGTGATCTGTAAGGGACCCGACCCTATCAACATTGATATAAACCAGGCGTGCTCCACAGATCCATCAGACTTATACTTGACTATAAATACTCACTTGTAGCCTATCAATTTATGTCCTTCCTCTTGGAAAGTCAACTAACTCCCACTTATTGTTTTTTTTTTTCTTTTTCCAATGCTTGCATTTCCTTAACCATTGCGTCCTTCCATTTTGAATGTGTTAATGCTTTGGATACACTGCGAGGAACAGAAACAGAGGACAATGCCACAGAGAAAACTCGGAAATAAGGAGATAACACATGATAGGATACAAAATTTGACATAAAGTATTGAGTACAAGTTCTAAAACACTTTCGCTCAACTTACATTCACATGGTGCATCATTAATTAACAATTGATGCTAAATCAAACTTTTAAAAATGATCAAAGGTAGACATAGGGTGTTATAGAAGGTCTAGTTCAGGATATTGTTCTTTTGTTAGAGAAAACTTAGTTACTTGGAGAAACAAAAAACAATTTGTGATTGCAAGATCTAGTGCAGAGGTTAAGTTTAAATCAATGGCCCATGGCATTTGCGAAGTGTTATGGTTGAAGATCTCGTTAGCTGATGTTGAATTTCTAATCAAAAGAACCCATGAGTCTCTACTATGACAATAAAGCATCAATAAACATTGCACATGATCCTGTGCAACATGACCAAATCAAACATGTGTGTTGAGAAAGAACAAAAATCTCATAAGAGGCACAAGATTTACTTGAATAACCATTTAGGTTAAAAAACCATAGATGGTTCAAACCGAACCAAATAATGCACTAGAGAAAGAGTATTACAATTACAAAAGGCATAACTTTGCACTTTATCTCAATGCACACTGGAAACAATTTTGTTATCACTCTCTTTTTCAAATCCTAGAATCAATTCAACGCTAAATCACTCTTTCTATTTCAAACCCTTAGCTCTGGTTGCCATACATTGAATCCCTTCAAGCATCTCTATTTATAGAGATTACAAGACACCATCTTGGACTCTAACAGCCACCAAGTTGGATTTTTGTTAGCCACCAAGTTAGACTTTAACAACCACCAAGTTGAACTTTGACAACCACTAACTTGGACTTTATCAACCACCATCTTGTTTATGAGTTGAATCGAACCGAGTTGAATTGGCATCGTCTTCATATACAACAATCTTCCACTTGAAGACGTATGCCCTAGGCTTCCATGGGCTCTGGCTTTGGTTTTTCCGGCTTTGAATTCAGTATTGAAATCTAACTGAAGCTTTGCACCTCTCTAGCTTCTTAATTGTAACGACCTTTGTTAGCATGTCAGTAGGGTTTTCATTTGTATGGATGATCTCTAGTCTGAGAGACCCGTCCTCTAGCAATGATCGAATAAAATGATACCGCACATGTATGTGCTTTGTTTTGGTGTGTAATCCAGGATTTTCGCCATATGGATTGCACTCTGGCTATCACTACATAACCTACTCTTCACCTACTTCCAATTGAGCTCCTCCATGAAATTTTGCAGGCACACCATTTCCTTGCTAGCTTCCGTTGCTGCAACATATTCAGCTTCAGTTGTGGAGAGGACCACAATCTTCTGTAATTGTGATGCCCAGCTGACTGCCAAAGGTGCAGACATATCCCATGGTGCTCCTCCTGCTATCAATATCTCCTGGTAGGTTTGCATCAACATATCCATGCAATGTGACTTCTGAACCTTCGAAACAAAGGGTCAAACCAGTGGTTTTCTTCAAATATCTGAGGATCCACTTTATTGCATCCCAGTGTGCCTTCTTGGGATTGCTCATGTAACGACTTACAACTCCTACTATATATGCAATGTTCGGCCTGGTACAGACCATTGCATACAAAAGGCTGCCGATTGCCGAGGCATATGGCACCTTGGCCATGTAGTCTTGCCCCCACTTCGTTTTAGGAGCATGCTCTTAAGTGAGCTTGAAATGTCTTGCCAAAGGTGTGCTTATGGGTTTTGCATCCTGCATGTTAAACCTGTTGAGCATCTTTTGTATATACTCAGCCTGGGACAACTTCAGCATTCGGCTTTTCCTGTCCCTGCTAATCCTCATGCTGAGCATTTGATTTGCAGCACCCAAATCTTTCATCTCGAACTCTTTGGATAGTTGTTCCTTCAAATTTTTGATCTCCTTCATGCTCGATCCTACCACAAGCATATCGTCAACGTATAGCAGGAGAATGATATAGTTGTCATCAAATACCTTAAAGAAACAGCAGTGGTCGGCATGGCATCTTGTGTAGCCCTTGCTTGACATAAACTTGTCAAATTTGATGCACCACTGTTGGGGTGCCTGGTTGAGCCCGTAAAGGCTTTTCTTTAATCTGCGTACAAGTTTCTCCTTCCCAAGTTCTTCATATCCCTGTGGCTAATGCATGTATATTTCCTCCTCAAGATCACCATGGAGGAAGACAGTCTTAACATCTAGTTGCTCTAGATGAAGGTCTTTTATCGCCACAATACTGAGAACTATTTAGATCGTGTTGAGCTTCATGACCGGAGAAAAAATCTCAGTGAAGTCAATCCCTGCCTTCTGTTGGTAGCCTTTCACCACTAATCTTGCCATGTACCGCTTTGTGCTTTCATGCTCCACTTTGAGCCAGTAAACCCACTTGTTATGCAATGCCTTGTCTTTTGGCAAGTGAACCAAATCCCATGTTTGATTTTTCTGGAGAGATTCCATCTCTTCCTGCATGGCTAGCTCCCACTTAGCTTGGGAGTCTACTTGTATTGCTTCATCAGAGCTTTCCGGTTTACCGTTATCCGTGAGCAATAGATAATACAAAGTGGGAGAGTATTGTTGTGGCTGTCTCGTTATCCGAATGGACCTCCTAACAAAGTGAGGTGTCTAAGGCTCACCTGTGGTTGTGCATCACCTTCACTTACTTTAACCACTTCCTCTTCCGTCACCTCTTCTAAATCCATCTTACGATACTGACTTCTTTTTGCAAATTTCTGTCTTTGTATAAGACAACCTCATTGAATACAACGTCCTTGCTTCTGATGACCTTTCTGCTTTGATCATCCCAAAAGCGATAGCCAAACTCGTCCCCGCCATATCCAATGAATGTACACCGTCGAGATTTTGCGTCGAGCTTATTTCTCTTCTCGAGGTCAACATGCATATAGGTCGTGCATCCAAATACCTTCAGGTGAGACAGCTTCACCTCCTTGCCCCTCCATGCTTCTTCTGAAATTTTGTTTTCCAATGGCCCGAGGTTAATGAGGTAGGCAGCAGTATTTACCGCGTCTACCTAGAATTACTTGGGCAAACCAGCATGTAGCCTCATGCTACACGCATGCTCGATGGTGGTCTGATTCATTCGTTCTGCCACGCCATTTTGTTGAGGCGTGTTTGGAATGGTCTTCTCTCTTCGGATTCCTAAATTAGCACAAAAATCCTCGAATTCTTTGTTATGGTATTCTCCGCCGTTGTCTGACCTTAGACATTTTAGCTTCATGCCTGTCTCTGTCTTCACCAATGCTTTCCATCGTTTGAAAACTTCAAACACGTCCGCCATTTGCTTGAGGAAGTACACCCAGAGTTTTTGGGTAGCGTCATCAATGAAGGTGACGAAGTAAAGTGAACCACCAAGAGAGGGCACCTAAGTCGGTCCCCATACATCAATATGGACAAACTCTAACTTGTGTTGCTTGCGCGTCCGCCCCGTTTTGGCAAAACTCACATTATTTTGCTTGCTATAGATGTAATCCTCGTAGAACTCCAGGTTTAGGGTCTTAAGCCCTGTCAGCTTCCCTTTCGAGAGAAACACTTTCACTCCTTTCTCACTCATGTGGCAGAGCCTCCGGTGCCACATGGTAGAATCTGCTCCATCATCGGCTACTACGATCAAATTGTTGGCGACGTTAGCAATGTAAAGACTTCCTTCTCTCTTGCATTGAACCACCACCATGGCTCATTTGATGACTTTCCAAGAGTTGTTGGAGAAGGTTGCGATTACGCAGTTGTCTGCCAATTGCCCCACGGAAATGAGATTCCGCTTTAGGCAAGGAACATGCCTAACATCGGTCAATTGCCAGACTGATCCGTTGGGTAATCAAATTTGTACATCTCCTTTGCCGACAATGTTGCAAGGCTCATCGTTGCTGAGGTATACTTTGCTGAGGTCTCTAGGTACATAGTTGATGAAGGTGTTTCTTTATGAGGTAGCATGAAAAGAGGCTCTCGAGTCAATGACCCATGACTGGCACTTGTTCTCCATTGTGAGAACTAAGGCATCCGGATCATAATCACCCATGACGCTTACGGTCGGGTTTTCCTCCTGATTCCTACCCTTATTTTTCAAGGACCTACAATCCTTCTTGAAGTGGCCCTTCTTGCCACAGTACCAACACTCGCCCTTTATAGGTTGCTTCGACTTTCCTCTCCTTGATTTGGACCTCTCCTGATGTTGTCCTCGTGCCAAGGACCTTACCCTATTCTCCATGTTAAGTGCGTTTCCGGATGACAATTCACTAGAAGTTTTCCTCCGGACCTCCTCACTAAGCAAGATGCTCACCACGTCATCCACCTTGAGTGTGGACGTGAACGATGTCATCACAACACCGTTTTAGCTTTCTGGCAAAGAGGATGGTATTAATAGCGGTCGGATCTCATCTTCGAGCTTGATCCCAACAGAGGATAACTAGATAGTGATCGTATTGAACAAAATGAGATGTTTAGCCACAGACCCACCCTCGACCATCTTCATATTGAAGAGTTGCTTCATCAAAAAAACCTTGTTTGATGCCAAAGGCTTCTTATACATCTTAGAGAGAGCCTTTATAAGATCCTCTATAGTCTTCTCATTAGTTATATTGAAAGCCATCGATGGGGAGAGGGAGAGATGAATGGTTCTGAGGGCTTTCCAATCCAAGACCTCCCATTCTTCGACTTTCATGGTCTCGGGCTTCTTTGCAACACCTCCCATCGGAAGATAGAGATTTTTCTGATAAAGGTAATCATTTATTTGCATCTTCCATAAACCGAAGTTTGAGCCGTTGAACTTCTCAATGGAGTACCTTCCTTCTTCAGTCATCGCTCCCACTCGAACCAAGGCTCTGATACCAGTTGTTGAGAAAGAAGAAACAAAAATCTCATAAGGGGGACAAAATGTACGTGGAAAACCCTTTAAGGTAAAAAACCACGGATGGTTCAAACCGAACCAAATAATCCACTAGAGAAAGAGTATTACAATTACAAAAGGAATAACCCTGCACTTTATCTCAATGCACACTGGAAACAATCCCACTCTCACTCTCTCTTTTTCAAATCCTAGAATTAATTCAACTGTAGATCATTTTTTCTATCCCAAGCCCTTAGCTCTGGTTGTCATACATTGAATCCCTTCAAGCATCTCTATTTATAAAGATTACCAACCACCATCTTGGAGTTTAACAGTCATTAAGTTAGATTTTGGTTAACCACCAAGTTGGACTTTGGTTAGCCACCAACTTTGACTTTATCAGCCATCAAGTTAGAGTTTGGTTAGCCATCAACTCGGACTTGTCTCTGAGTTGATTCAAACTTTGAACCAAGTTGAATAAAAAACTGAGTTGCTGAGTTAAATCGAACCGAGTTGAATTAGCATTGTCTTCGCATACAACAATGTGGACGTAGGTCATCACTTCATCAAAGATCATCTCAAGAAAGGGAACAAATGCACACCATTTATACAAACCACAAACCAACTTCATAATGTGTTCACAAAAGGTCTTAACAGGACACAATTCTCATATATGATCGACAAGTTGGGAATAATAGATGTCTTCTCCCTAGCTTGAGGAGGAGTGGTGTATGGGGAAGATAGGTATTATGGAGCATGGTTGGGGTCTTTATGTCATACATGTACGGTATACCTATATGGTATCATATACCACATATACAACAACAACAAACAGCCTTATCCCAATTATTTGGGATACACCATATATAGAGTGCAGTAAATAATCCCTAATACAAATAAAGACCCACCATATGAGACTGGAGTTCATACGGGTATTCTACCCTATTCGTATTCTCTCTTTCTTTCTTGTTCTCCTTCTTCATCTCTTCTTTCCTTCCTCCATTGTTATAACTTGCAGGTTACCAATAACATGTAAGTGGGGATGTCTTTTATGTTCTTTTTTTTACTTGTCTTGTGTTAGTATGGTATATTAATACAATACAGTATTAGCAACAATATAAGGATTAAGATACAATTTAGTACTTAATAGTGAGTATGCAATGCTCTCTACTACAATTTTTTTTCCCCAATTCTTCTTCTACTTCTTCTTGCTTTATCAAACCCTAGGCCTTTGATTCACAAAACCTAACTCAAGATTAGCATTTTAAACTCTTCTTTATTTACTTTTTTTATTGGTTGACACCCTAATCAAGTATAAAATAAATCAACAAAAGTAAGACAATAATTTCAAAAATAACATAAAAATATGAGCTTACATGAAAGGATCCACAGAAAAGGAAAGAAAAACTATATAAAGTAGTATACATGGTGCCTAGATACTCACAACATCCCCACTCCATCGACCAGCCACATCAAGGGCTTCACCCAGCACACCACTGAATTTTGGACGAAGTACAGATAACATCCCATGACCCCTTCTTTTCGGAAAATTAAGTTGGAGCTCTGCCTGAAAGTAAGCTAGTAGTTAATCTCTGAGCAATAATACAGTTTTATACTGCAATTGGCAAGCACAAAATACTAAATAAGAGATCATCCTTGAGAACTTCACATTATAATTCCAGTGTTTTGTGTGTTGCTTAAAAGACAAGAGTTTCCTTTCTTTAATTCAGGGAATTGTTCATAACCCATAAAGTTATGTGCAAAAGCATCTTAGTATAGATAAAAAAGGTTACAAGGCCCTAATATATACATTATATATATATATATATATATATATGAAGGTTGCAAGCATCTGTCT
>JAOXJP010218117.1:0-11753 GCA_025762735.1 Platanus orientalis
ATCTAATATCTTAAGATAATACATACACATATAATGTAAAACCACTTTTCTTTACAAATTAAATTAGGGGTTTCTAAGATCCTAGTATAATATGACAAGATTTCATCATAAATCACCAAAAGAGTTGGGGTTTCTAAGGTCCTAGAAAATGGCTTCACAAACATATGAAAAAATATACATAAAATCAATATTTAACTATTACAAAACTTTTAAGAACCTAAAACAAACAAGAAATGAAGTAAGTTTTGTATAACTACTTACTATAAACTTCTTCTACTATCCAAGGAGATCTTGAAGAAGAATATTCTTTCACTTTCTTCTATTCTCTATAAAATGATGTGAATATAATATAAATCAAGTAGAACTAGAAGATTTTAGAAGAAAACTATCAATTCTAGCACGATTTTTAAAGTTTGGAGTGAAACTTACCCAATTTAGGGAAGAACTCTCACACTTAGCTCCAAAATCCTCTAAACCTCTTTAACCATTTTCCTTTTAGTGTAAATGTGGCCATTATGGTTTCTTTATCTTATTTATATGATTTTGGATCAAGTTGGAAGGATTTCATACTCCCCAAAACGAAGAAAAATTGATTTAGGTTAAAAAAAAGTAATCTGGGTCATATTGGATCGATTCGGAGGGTATCAGATTGATCCCCCAATAGTTAGATCGATCTGCATGGGTGTCGGATCGATCTGACATGTTACTAGAATATTTTTTGTAAAACTCTACGGATCTGGATTGATCCAGATAGTGGAGAATTGATCTGCTAAGTGCGAATTTATTTGAGATGGCTCGGATCCATCCAGATGCATTTTTCCAAGTTTGACCCCTTCACACTAAAATGACCATAACTTTCTATAGAAAACTCTTTTTTACAAACCGTTTGTTGGGTTAGAAACTAGACTTCAAGATATTTTCAGGGATATATAGTTTAAATCCTAATTCACTCGGTAATTGTGTCAGTGGGTTCAGTAAGTTACCTTAAATACATAGACCTGGCAGCACCGACACCTTGTGGTAAAATGACCATAACTTCTTCTAGGAGACTCGTAATTGCACAATGCTTGTTTTTATGGAAACTAGACTCCTAGATATTTCCATCAAGGTATGACATGACTCCTAATTATCTCCAGATTTGTTCTAGTGAGCCTGTGAAGGTACCCCAAATGCAAAGTGAGGATATTTTTTGAACTCGACAGGTTCGAGACCCAACTTGGGTTTTACATTTCTAACTTGGTCTAATGAGTTCCTAAACCACTCTATGGTCTATTTAAATACGTAAAAGAGAAATTTTACCCTTGTATGAGTAAAATTATATTTTTGCCCCTTAAATGAAATGTGGGTCATTATATTGATAGAGCTTCATATTAAAGAGCAAACCCTAATGCACAAATAAGGAAAGCAAGATATAATTTTTTTTTGAAAAGGAAAGAGTTTTCTTAATCCAATTTGGCAGCCACTAAAGGATGTAAGTAAAGTTAATAAACCCATAATTGTTTTTAAAAAGTTTTCGTGGAAGAATGAAACCAATTTGGAAGGTTTTCAAGTGCAAATGGTTACAAAACATAAATTAGCAAGTATAAAGGGTATTCTTATAATTACACTTATAATTATTTATTAAATAGTTTAATAATTGATTTTTAAGGTATTTTATACTAAATATACCAAAAAATATTAAAGTAGTCAGGTTGGGGGGCAAACTGGGGCTTCTTTGAAAAAGAGTGTCATATGTATGGCTTTTTTAAGAAAGAAGTAAAATGAAAGTAGAATATGTATATTCATTATTTTCATTTTTTGGCTCTCATGAATGATATAGTGTGGACTTTAATCTACTGAAAATGTTTGTAGTTAGTACCAATCTTTATGTTTTTCTTTAAAGTGAGTATAAAACCCAATAACAAAGGTTAGAAACCTTAATGAATTTCCAAGAGTTGCCTATTTCATTTTGTAGTTATATACTATAGATAGTTGAACTTACATAAGGTTTATGTTGAATATGCATCTTTGATGTCCATTAAATTATTAAATGGGTGGAGACCAATCAAAATAGATGGTTAATATGGGATTATCCTACACATGCATGCTAGGTGTAACATAAGAAAGATAATGAACCTAATAGTTAGGTATAATACATAATTTAAGGAGTTAACTTTTATATTCTTTAGTAAGAAATTCCTTGAGTACTTGAAATGTGACACTTTAGAAGAATTCCAATATCCTCAATTATATGAAAAGAAAAATATTATTCTCAAGAGCATTCATAAACCTAGTACAACCAAATTACCTAGAGAATATGTTCTGAGAAACAATTAAACCTTTTAATGTGGTACCTCATCGATGTAGTATGAGAGTTTTAGGACCTCCCTAGTGTCTCAACTATATTGATAAAGTTGACGAATTTAATTGGAATATATTTTGATCAAATAATTTGAATGTGTTTATGATGATCTAAGTGTATGGAAGTGAATGGAAAGTCATTATTTATTGTGGTTTATTATGGTGATAATGTCATACACATTAGGAATTATGTGAGAATGTCATTAATAATAATGATTTGATTCTGAATTTAATATGGTAAATAGGTTTTAAAGAAACCAGGATGTGATCACTGGATATCTGCAAAAAATAAGTTGAAATGCAAGAGAAGGACCAAAGATTATATTTTAATTTATAGAAGTGTGAAGAAGTCAATTGTTTATGAAATAAATATAAACATAAATATTCTCTTACAATAGTGTATTGGGCCTCGGTTTTTTATTTTTAACGAGTGCTAGAAATTGACACCAGAGTGTTCCATAACACATCATATCTTGACATCCAAGTCTCTTGACACTTGTAATGATGTGGTAGGATCAGTCATCAGCTTGGCAAGGTTCTAGAATTGTCTCATTCAGCGGTTTTGGGTAACTTCTGAGACACACCTATACTAACTTCGTGCAAATTAGACTTCAATCCATATGGCATTGAAAAGATCAATGAGTCTAGCTTCCAATGCATCAAATAGAGTGCAATTTGGATTTCCCTAAAGGAACTTATGAACATTTTTTCTAGAAGGTGTTCATGATGATTGTGCTTAACCTGAAGCTAAGAGTTTTGAGATTTTTGTTACTTTTTCAATACTTGTTTTGATCTTTTTTATTTTAGAAAGTTGGATTTCAAGTCTATGGTCAAATTTCTTAGTTAATTTAGTCTCAGGACTTTAATTTAAATATTTTGAAAATTTAAGATGTAGTTGGGAGTCTTTACTCTACTTGGAGGGTTGTTCCAAGCCTAAGCCCATATAAACTCAAGGTTGTCTATGGATTTTTCATATTGTGAATTGGATATTTGAATACAATCAGCCTTTGGCTTTTGAAAAAGAATTTGTTCTATAACTCTTATCCATTTAGTGGCTTTTCGGATTGGTGGTAAGTTTTTCTTTGTATGTCATGGTGGTTTCCTTATCTTTTCTTGTGAGTGTGATATCTTATCTTTTCTTGTGAGTGTGTTTTTCATCTAGGCAGACGAAACATATTCATTTGGTGGACGATTTCACAAATACATTCCCCGCAAACAAAATTATTCAACTTCATCTCAGTAGACAAAATTTTCTAGATTTATCTTTGCAGATAAATTTGATATTGGACATCCAGACCGGTATCAAGTAGATATTAGAGCTTTGGAGATCATGGCTGGTCATCTTCATCGTTGGCCTTATGTCAAGTGAAGAGACCTCTGTGATGGTGAAATAAATGAGTTAAAGAGACAAGGGCAACAACTTCAACAATGTATTGAGTGCTATGAACCTTTTGAACATGAAGAGTTCCATCACAATTCAAAAGATAAATCTTCTAATAATGAAGGAGATGATGTTAACACTTTCCATCACACTTGGAGCCAAGTGTTGAGTGAAGAAGCTTTTCCCGGCCATTGTGCTCAGAGGGACTATGAGGTCTAATGAGATTATCTTGAAGCAAAAGTTGATGTTACAGAATTTGAAGGAAGAATGCAACCGGATAAGTTTCTTGTTTAGCTACACCCGATAGTTCGGATTTTTGATTATAAGGGTGTATCAGATCATCGCAAGGTGAAGCTTGTTGCCATCAAGTTAAAGAAAAATGCTTCTTTATGGTGGGAGAATCTTAAGAAACAATAAGCTCGTGAAGAAAGAAGTCACATTGTTACTTGGAAAAAGATGAGGAAAAAGTTTAAGAGAAAGTTCTTGCCAGATAACTATTGAAAAGATATTTTTCTCAAGTTTCACAATTTCAAGCAAAATGAGATGTCTGTGGAAGATTATGTAGCGGAGTTTGAATATCTTATGATGAAATGTGATATTGCTAAACTGGAAGAGCAAACCATAGCTCGTTATCTTGATAAATTAAGGGAAGGAATTGAAAATGTTGTTCAATTGCTGTCTTATTGGACTTATAATAATGCTATTAAGTTAGTCGTTAAGGTGGAGAAACAACTTAAAGAAGCTTGTGAAAGTAGCTATTGATCCTTTGCTAAGGATGATCTTTCCAATAAGAAGAATACCCCCTCCACCAAACAACCTTCAATGGGTTAGAACATTCTTTAAGAATGAAGGAACAATTGGTCTTAATCATCCAAGATTATCTAATGCTAACTCTTGCAAGTGTTTAAGTGCTAAGGATTTGTCCATGTTACCTTTGATTGTCCCAACCACAAAATCATGACTCTTGTTGAAAAAGATGTTGATGATGGTTCAAATGAGGAGCTTTTAGAAGAAAATGGTGAAGCAAAAGTCACTTATGATGACATGGGTGAATCTTTTGTCATTTGGTGGAGTTTGAGTGCAGCCAATGAAGAGCATGATGATTGGCTTCGCAACAACATCTTTCACACAAGATGTACTTCTCATGACAAAGTTTGCGCTATCATCATTGATGGTAGAAGTTGTGAAAATGTGGTGACAAACAACATGGTGGAGAACTTAAAACTCAAGATCGAATCACACCCATAACCTTACAAGCTTACTTGGCTTCTCAAAGGGAATGGAGTAAGAGAAAACAAGCATTGTCTAGTTCAATTTTCCATTGTAAAGAATTATAGTGATGAAGTATTATGTGACATTGTGCCTATGGATGCTTGTCATTTGCTTCATGGTAGACAATGACAATATGATAGAACTGTTATTCATAATAGATTAAAAATACTTAAACTTTCGTCAAAGATGGAGTGAAGGTTATCTTAAGTCTTTCCAAATTTGAAAGAACTCCCAAACCTTCCAAGGGAGAGGGAAGGAGTTTATAAATCTGATTTTGAAGAAGTGTTGGAATGTGCTAATGAAGCTTGTGCTCTTGTGATGCAAGAAGAAAATGAATAAAATAATGACCGCCTCCCATAATGAAACCTCTTCTTGATGAATATCAAGATGTCATCCCGGAAGAAATTCCACCAGGTCTTCCCTCTATGAGAGACATTCAAAATTGTATTGATCTTGTGCCTAGTGTTGTCATTCCCCACATGGAAGCCTACAGAATGAGTCCTAAGGCGCATGAAGAGGTACAAAGACAAGTCAAAGAGATTTTGGATAAAGGCTTGATAAGAGAAACACGAGTCCATGTATAGGCCCAACCTTTCTCGTGCCAAAGAAGGATGGAACATGGCGGATGTGTGTTGATAATAGAGCGGTGAACAAGATTACCATCAAGTACCATTTTTCGATTTGTCACCCTGATGATTTTCTTGACCAACTTCGTAGAGGCACTATCTTTTCTAAGATAGATATTTGGAGTAGTTATTATCAAATTTGAATGATAGTGAGAGATGAATGGAAAATCTCCTTCAAGACAAGGGATGGCCTCTATGAATGGATGGTTATGTTTTTTTGGATTTTCTAATTCCCCTAGTACTCTTATGCGTCTTATAAATCATGTCTTTACATCTTTTATTGGGAATTTTATTGTTGTATATTTTGATGACATTTTGGTGTATAGAAAGCATAGGGTGCAACATTTGGAGCATTGTCAGCATATTTTCTACACTTTGAGAGAACAAAAATTGTTCACCAATTTGAGGAAGTGCCACTTCTTCACCAAAAGCCTTATTTTTTTGGGCTATGTTGTTTTAAGCAAGGGGATAGAGATGGATTCAAGCGAGATCGAGACAATCACAAGCTAACCTACTCCTAACTCACTTCATTATATCTGAAATTTTCATAGCCTAGCATCATTCTATTGACAATTTATTAAAGGATTCATCACTATCATTGTCCCTATTACTAAATTCTTGAAGGGAGGTCCTTTTAAGTGGATTGATGAAGTGGAACAAAGTTTTAAGCTTATTAAGAAGAAGGTGGCTGAAGCTCTTATCCTGTCTTTACCAAATTTTGAAAAGGTGTTCGAGATAGATTGTGATGCTTCTAATGTGGGCATTGGCATAGTTCTCAGCCAAGATGGTAAGCCTATCACCTTTTTTAGTGAAAATTTGAGTGAATCCACAAGATGTATTCAACTTATGACAAATAATTCCATGCATTTGTTCATGCCTTAGATCATTGTAGACATTAACTCCTTCAAATGGAGTTCATCTTTTATTCTGATCATGAAGTATTAAAGTACTTGAACAGTCAACAAAAGCTTAACAGCCTGTTGATGTAATAAATTGTAAATTTCATGAATTATAAAATACAAAGGTGTATAGACTAAGGCATGAGAAGGGTCATGTTGGAATCTCAAAAGTTTGACGGCCGAAGCCACATGAAGAACAAGCTCAATACCTCAAGAAGAGCTAATGAAAAGCAACACGTAAGCACACAAGGCATCCCGAAGCATTCACAAGACCATTCCAAGATCAAAAAGGTAAAACAGGTAAAGCTTGTGAATTGGAGGACCAAAGAAATGTTTCAAGGACCTAAGGACCTTCCCGAACCAAGAAGAAATAACCCCAAAGTCATTAGAGCCCTCTAAGATCAAAATTGGGGCCTTATAATGCAGTAGGATTGATCCAAATAATTTGGATCGATCTAGAGAGTATTGGGTGCACTTTTCTGAGAAAGACAGTACTTTGGATCGATCCAGGATCCATCCAAAGTGCTAGAACTCGTAAAAAATGAGTGTAATGGATATTAAATCTCTCATAAGTGGAGAAAATTAATTGGGGATAAAAAATAAACGTTAGAGCTGATTCTCATCTAATGGATGACAAGCCCCAAGCCCTTTATAAATTAGGGTAAGCGTCAGAAAGCGAATAAGAATGCTTCCGAATACTTTGAAGAGATACATTGCTCAACTCATCCCTATGATCTGGAAAAGAGTAAAATCTCCATTTAGTGTACATAACTCTTGAGTTTAAGAAGATAAAGATTGAACCAAGGAAGCTTTTATGCTTGTGCTAAGGCATATCATTAAGAGACTATCTCAAAGAGTTATTCGATTCAGGGACTCACTCGGGATTTAAAAAAGTCACAACATACTTAAGAGGAGCAATCCCACACATGTGCTAATAGCTACATCAACCTTCAAATAGGTAAGTAAAGTTATTTAAATTTATATGAAATTGTGATAACTCTCGCCGAAGACACCGAGAGTTCGGCCCTATCGCTAGAGACACCAGCAATGTAGACCTAGGCACCTTATTGAATGTGTAGACCTTTCCCATTGGAGACATCAGGAATAGATCCAGCATTGTCACCAGAGACACTGATAGTGTAGACTTGGCACTTTTACCAGAGACACCGAAAGTGTAGATCACACTCGTCAGAGATACCGAGTGTAGTAAATATGCCTTATTTAATTTTAGCTTTGATTGTAATTATTCAATCTTAATAAAATTATATAGCTCGGTTGTGAGCTTTTGAAAGTGGACATAGGTCTTGTGCCAAACTGCTATAAAATTATTGTGTTGTGTGTGCTTGATGATTGTCTCTAGTAGTTGCATTTAATCCATTGAATTTGTTGTTCATTTATTTATTGCAATTGTGTACACAACAGTTAAAACAATAAGAAATAAATACATTAAATATAGGGAATCTATCAGCCCTATTCCTGTTATGCTATATGTAACACTATAGCGCATGACGGAACCTTGTGGTCCATGATTGGTTCATAGAAAAACAAATTCTCTTAATCAAAAGTCCTACGCTAAAATTAATCAAGATTAATCAAATTATCAAAAAAATGAGATTAAGAAATTGAATTATCCTATTCACCCCCTCTAGGAATAATATTGGACTTTCAATTGGTATCAAAGCAAGGTTACTCACGAATGGTCTAATCACCAGAGTGGAAAGATCAAAAAAATCCTAGAATAAAAGACACTAGATGACCAACTTAGAACAAGCTTACTCAACCTCAAAACCCCTATTATTTAATGGGAGTAATTATCCTTATTTGAAAATAAGGATGAGTACATATCTCCAAGCCATGGACTTATCTGTATGGATGACTATCCAACAAGGTTGGAGTAAACCAACAATACTAGAAGCACAGTGGGATGAAACTGTTAAGAAAGCCCACATTGCGAACTATAAGGCACTGAATGCTATTTTATGTGCAGTTAGTCAAAATGAGTTCATACGCATATGCTCACTCAGTTCGGCTAAGGTAGCATGGGACTTACTAGAAGTAACCCATAAAGGTATAAGTGTAGTACAAGTGTAGTATAGAAGTCTAAGGATCTAATAGCAAGAGAAGCTTGACTGAAAAACATCCCAAAACCCTAAGGATTACATGAGATTGGATAGAGATCATGCCTACCGCCAGCAACCGGCCGGTGGCAACAAATTCCGACCACCCTTCTAGGAGGCCTTATAGCCTTCAGAGTGGTGGGGGATAGCTTCATGGTGTGGATGGGGGGGTGAATCGTGTGTGGGCTGAAGGATCTGGTGGAAAGGATGCTGGATTAGGGTTAAAGGGTTTACCTCTTCTCCGACGGCTGGTGTATTTATTGGAGGAAGGAGATCTCCTTCTATTGGAACGATTGACAAAGGGGTTGGGTCTTCACAGCATTCTGGTGAAGATAGGGTCGATTCGGGTGGAAGCGAGGATGGTGATCTTGATGATTCCGAAGAATTGTTGAATGAAAACTTTGTGGATCGTCGCATAGACTGTGCTGGATTGGATGGTGTTCTGGGCAACTGATCTGAATATGATAAGGCTCATGGGGGAGGAAACCCTAATCATGAAGTTGCTGGAGATATTGGTTGTGATGGGTTGGAAGGAGATCGTCGGGATCAGGCTGATTCTAATGTTATTAGCCCTAATCATGCAGTGGTTGGGTTCATGGGTAGTGATGATCGGATCCATGATGGGTTGGGTGAAGATGTTAAAGATGGATAGGCGGTTGAGACTGATGGGAATGAGGGGGTCGATGATCTATCCAGATCTGATCTTGCTCGACTTTTGCAAGAGATCGAGGTTGTTCGTGTTTCTGGGGAGGCCATGGAGAACTGTTCTATTATTAATAAGGTCTGAAGGCTATATGGCGATGGGAAAGGGACTTTTAATGCTAATGGGAAGTCGAAAGGTGATGCTGGTGTTTAAAAGGAGAGAGCTTTGGCCTAGAAAGGTGATGCAGGGGTTCAGGGTGTCCCTATTGGTAAGGAGAGAGCTTCAGCCCCGTCATTGAGATCATTGTTTGGGAATGTTGAATGCCAGGATCAAGATTTGAAGCTGGATTTTTATAAACCTTGCGTGCTGAATGATGAAGCGGTTGCTCTATGTCCTAAAAAGATTATTGATGACAAAGTTCAACGATGGAATAACACGGTGGTGGGAAATTTTTTGAGGAGGCGGCCTAGTTATTCTTACGTCAAATCCATGGTTATAAAGATCTAGAAATTTAAAGGGAGCATGGAAACTACGCTTCTTGATAATGGAATTTTTGTCTTCAAGTTCTGTTGTAGTGAAGATAAACAGGCAGTGTTGGAGGGGGGGCCGTGGTATTTTGGAAAACATCTGATGATTGTTAGGAGTTGGGATCTGTCGCTGTAATTGAAAAAAGCCTTCTTAGATCGGATTCCAGTATAGATTACACTACCTCATCTTCCTTTTCAGTTTTGGTCATCTGATGCATTGGGGATTATTTGTAGTGTTTTGGGGAAACCTATTTGCACGGACAAGTATACGAAGAATAAAGAGCGATTGTCTTATGCTCGGATTTGCATGGAGGTGGAGGCAAATGCACCCTTGAGGGATACTGTTAAAATTGTTTGTGAGGATGGCATATTATTAGACCAAAAAATCTTATATGACTGAAAGCCTCAGAGATGTGAGTCGTGTAATGTTTTTGGTCATGGTCCTTCTCAATGCCCAAGAGTGCCTAAGAAAAAACAGGTGTGGAGGGTCAAGGAAAAAAAACAAAAGGATTTGGGTGAAAGTGAGCATGTTGCTAGAGTTACTCCTCCTTTGGATAATTTTGTGCAGCGTAAGGTGGTGAGTATGGCTGGTACTGGTGGTGTTCCAATACATGGCTAGGATCCTTCTGCTGAGGTTGACATTTTTGGTGTTTCAAAATCTAGGCGTGATCCTATTGATGAGGCTAGTATTTCAAAATTTGGCGGTGAGGATGGGGATGTTAGTGTTTTAAAACTTGGCTGAGATGAGCAAAATGTTGTTAAACTTCTAATGCATGGCAACGCACCATCACCAAGAGAGAATTTGAAGTCTACAAAGGTGCCTTTTGAAGGGAATCGATTAAAAGGGCTGGATAAGTCTGGGCATGCTATCTTCAAACCTCGTTCCCAATGATTAAAGTCACTACTTAGAATGTGAGGGGCTTTAATAAGCCTGTCAAACAACAAGAAGTTAAGGAGTTGATGAGGATTCATGAGCCTAACATTTGTATTCTTGTGGAATCTAAAGTGCAGCAGAAAAAAATAGAAAATATTATGAGAAGATATTTTCGTGGCTGGAGTTTAATTGAAAGTTATGATGACCAAGATAAGGGCAGAATTTGGTTCCTATACAACCAAGAGGTGATGCATGCTCGTGTTCTTCAAAAAATCGATCAGATCATTACTTGTTCATGTATATTAAAAGACAGAAATTTGGAGTTTCTTTGTTCGGCTGTGTACGTGCAAAATTCTCAAGATGTTAGGAAGAGACTGTGGACAGAGTTAGAGGTGATTCATGGGGTGCCTAGTGTATGAAATAGGTTGCTGGTCAATGGCCCATGGCTTTCATTGTCTCCTCTATCTGAAGCTAACTTCTTGCTGCCTGGTGTATCAGATCACTCGCCAAGTATTACTACTATGGGGTCTAGTCAAAGAGGTAAACCAAAGCCTTTTAAATTTTTTAACATGCGGATTATGCATCCTGATTTTTTAAGGGTGGTGAAAGATGTGTGGGATGTGCCTGTTGATGGGAATCCTATTTTTCAAGTGGCCCAAAAATTAAAGGCAACCAAAATTATGTTAAAATAGTGGAACAAGAATGTGTTTGGTTGTATTGATACACAGCTGAAAAATGTCAGGAATGAGATGTATAAAATTCAAGAAGCTAGAAGGGTTAACTGGGAGGATGGTTTTTTGGTTGAAAAGGAGGAGACTTCTGTTGAATATTCTAGATTGATGGGATTAAAGGAAAATTTCTTGAAACAAAAATCTAGAATTCAATGGCTAGAACTGGGAGATGGAAATAATTCATTTTTTCATAGATCTCTAATGGTAAAACGAAACAAGAATCAAATTAACCGAATGCAGAAAGATGATAGTTTTATGTTGCATAAGGAAGATGATATCATAATTAAGGTTGGAAATTATTTTTAGAGTACCCTTGCTCCTGTTCAAATCTAAAATAATTTAC
>JAOXJP010218128.1:0-11753 GCA_025762735.1 Platanus orientalis
TCTATGTATTATAAGATTGCTTGCTTAGGATAAAAGGTATGATAGAAATAATACTTTGATAGTTTCATCCTAGTTATAAGTTTTATCATTGGATTCAAATTAAAAATCAGAATCTCTCAAGGATATGATTGATTGCATAGGATTAACTTAGAAAATAAGAATAATCTTGTAATACTATATTTAAAAATAATTAGATTAATATTTATCTTGGCTACATTAAGTGTGGGTTCATTCATGAATTAGCTAAGCCATTGTTAGCCCATGGATTCCACTTTCGGTCATAAAAGATAATATATAATAATTATTGTATTATACACCCCATTTGAATCCTTTTTTGATGTTTGTATATATGAATTCATGATGTTGGTACCTTAGTTAATGATCAAATAAAATAATCCAAAATACACATCTTATGATTCAAAATGCTAGGATGTTTTAATTAATCATTTTTACTTAAACTACTAAAATTTATATTAAAGATATAGACTAGATTTTCATTTGATCTTATTTTTGTCATAATATTTTTTTAATTTATAGAAAAATATAAAATATAAATCATTAAAATTACCATGAAGCATCTATATAATAAAGTTATTTTTATTATCTATATAATAAAGTTATTTTTATTCTTAAAGTAGTCATTTTTTTCATTTTATATAAAAATCGTATTTCATAAAACTTTTGAAAAAGATATTAAAGATTAGTTCCCATAAAGCTGACTTCTTTGAAATTATTCTTAACATTTGTCATTTTATATGAAAATCATTTATCACATGTATTGCTAAGGGTCTCTCTCTCTCTCTCTCTGGTGAAAGAGGAGTTCATTAACAAGAAGACCAAAAGAAACATCTAGAAGTTGGATCCAATAGGTTACAGGATTTGGTTAATGAGTGCACCAACCTGTTTTCAGAACGTGGAATATAAGCTAGACTAATTGATACTACTGATATGGAGTCTCTAAGGCTCCTATAAGCAAAATAATGTTGTCTTAAGTGCCATGGACAAGAGTTATAAGGTTCATTTAAAATTGATATAGCATTAAGAGAATCTAAGAGTATCGTATACTTGGAAAGATTAAGTTTCACTACAAGCCTTTAGCCAAGTAGAATGGCTTTTGTTTCATCTTGTAAGGGGTCAACTAGCTTGATGATAAAACGAGTTGCACCCAGATAATTCCCCACTTCATTTGTGCCCTTGCTCCAAGACCTAAAGTTCATTTATCATCAAAAGATGTTGCATCCACCATGATTCATGCGCTTTGGTTTCTCCTATCCTCTTGGTGTCTATGTACATCATGAGACAAAAAGGGGGGTTGTGGGGTGATGGGTCTTCATTTAGAGTTTGGAAGTTCCTCATATTCCTAATAATAGCAGTTAGGAGCACATTTATATTCAATAGAAAATTATTTAAATGGAATGCATTCCTCTGCTTCAATATATTCTAGCAGATGATTGCAATTCTTTGAATGAAGAAGTATAATTGATATTTGGAGTTTGACTTGTGCAACATGTGGGTCTTGAACCAGTGGGTAAAGTCATGAGTATATTTTTCCTTTACTTTAAGCCCTAAATGAGAAGCAAGCCATACTTGAGAAGCTTCTAGACATTGTAGGAGACAGTGTTCTCAGTAGTTGCCGGCTCCAGGTGGCATAAGTTGCAAATATTGTTAATTTTCATTTATCTTTTAGTTAACCCTTCTTTAATTGGGAGAATTTTTTTTGCATTCTCTCCATAGGAAGTGTCTATTTAAGTGGGATTTTGAGGTGCCATAACCCATCATTTGGATTAGCCATAGAATTATGTTTTATCTTATCGGCAACCAAGATTTTGTATGTTTTTTTTACCAAAATTTTTTCTAGATTGTTTGGCTTCCAAATGGGAGAATCTTTGATGATGTGGTAACTAAGGGGGATAGCTAGTATCACTTCCTATTCCTTAGTGGTTATGTAGTCTTGAATCTTTTCCAAGTTCCATTGTTTATGGTCTAGTTTAATGAGATCCTCAACCCTAGAAAATGGGAAATCCAGAGGTTGAGGGGTTGATAATTTCCCATTTGGGAGATTCGGAATCCAGGCATCTTCCCATATATCTATATCCTACATCTTGTCCGTTGCCTACCTCCCACTAAATACCTTTCATAATGAGATATCTTCCTTTGATTAAGCTTCTCCATCCCCATGAACCCTATTTTCTATCTTTTGCTTGAAGGAATGACCTTGGTGGAAAGTACATGGATTCTATAGCTTGAGCCCATAGGGACTTGGGTTGGGATGTAAGTCTTTAACTTTTCTTTGCAAGTAAAGAAATGTTAAAATTATGAAGATCTCTTAGACCAAGGCCACCACTCAATTTATTCGATCTCAACTTATCCCAACTTATTCAATGAATTTTTCTTTCGTTTTTAAGTTAACCCCATTAAAAGTTTTTTTTTGGTTAATAATTTGGCATAATTAATTTGGGGAGAAGGAAACAGACCATGGCATAAGCTGGGATAGTTGATATTGTAGACTTAAGTAATAATTTTTTTTCCTGTTGGGGATAAGAGTTTTTCTTTTTAGCCTTTGATTCTCCTTATGACCTTTTCTTTAAAAAAAGATAAAAGATTGACTTTATTTTTTCTAATAGTAGATGGGAGACCTAGATATTTCCAGGATGGGGGGATATTTTGGTGCCTAAGATGTTGGATATTTCTTTTGCCTTTTCTTGAGTTATCTACTTGCAAAAGGTAATTCCTAGTTTTTCAAGTTGGAGAGTTGGCCCGATGCTTATTGGTATTGAGTGTGTTTTTAATAGCAGTAACGTCTAAGTTATTTATCTTTTTAAATATATAAAGATCATGAACAAAGAAGAGATGCAAGATGCTTGGGCAAGAATTCCTAAGAGTTATTCCTTGGATAACATTAGCATTTTCTACTTTATCCAGCATGGCTGATGAACCTTCCACGCATAAAATGAATAGATATGGTGAAAGTGGGTTTCCTTGTCTTATTCCCCTGGTTAGTTTGAATTCTACTCCTGAAGATCCATTAAGGAGGATTTTAAAGGAGGAGGAGAAAATAAAGCTTGAGATCCATTTAGTCCATTTTCACTAAAACACATTTTTTCATGATTTGGATAAGGTATGGACATTCTACTTGATCAAATGTTTTATTCATGTTGATTTTTATTGCCATGTAGGACTTTTTAGATAAGTTCCTTTTTATATGGTAAAAGATTTTGTGAGTAATAAGGATATTATCAGAGATTTGTTTATTAGCTATAAAAACACATTGAGTGGGAAAGATTACTTCATGAATAATTTGTTTAAGTCTGTTTACGTTATGATTTTGTAAATAACATTGCAAAGGCTGATGGGTCTGAATTGTTCTAGAGAGGTCAAAGAAGGAACTTTAGGGATAAGGACAAGATAGGTTTGGTTGATGCCTTCTAAGCTTAATGATCCCTTAAAAAATTTATCTATAAAGGATATAACATCTTCTCCAAACTATGTTCTAGTATATATGGAACAATCTAGCTTGGTACCCATCTGGTTTTGGATCTTTCAATTTACCCATTTCAAATAAGACTGATTTAATTTCTTTCATTGAGATATGGAAATCAAGATAGTTTATGGCCTCTTAAGATAGGGTCTTAGAAATACAGGATGTAGAACTATCTATATCTTGAAATATGGGGTAGACAAAGTGAAGAGCTTTTGGTAGTATTCTTTGAACACTTGGCTATTTCATTTTCCTTGTAGACCCATTTCTCATCTTGATTTTTTTTATTGAGTGGATAAAATTTCTTTCTTGTCTGTTAAGCGTGAAAATATGAAAGAATTTGGTATTTTGGTCACCCCAGTTCAACCAAGAGACTCTTGATCTCTTAACCCAAAATATCTCTTCTCTTTTTGGGACGTCATTTAGACAATCTTGGTATTGAGTCATTTCTCAATCCGATATCTTGTATTATCTTTTGAAGTACATATTTGTTAGCTTGTCTTTTAGATTTTGTATTTGATTCCAAATTTTTTCAAAGGATAATTTGTTCCATGTTCTGAGGGTTGGGGGAAAGATTTTCAAGCTTTTTGATAATTATAGCCTCTTGGGAGTTAGGGTAGAGTCACTCTTTCTCAATGAGATCATTACAGTCTGGGTGTGTAGTCCACATCCATTCAAATCTAAATGGTTTGTTTTTAATGGTCATCTTCCTTTCTAAATAGAGCATGATTGGATATGATCCAAGCTAGGATCAGGAATATTTTCCAAGTATGTATTTGGGAAGAGTTCTATCCATTCGGTTGATGTTGTTGCCTTGTTTAATCTTTCCTTAATGTTAATTTTTCCATTTATTTTTCTTTATCCATGTAAAGGGAGGGCCTGCAAATCCAAGGTCTATAAACCCATGTTCATCCAAAATTTTCCTTCCTAATGCAATTGATGATTTTGAGCTTATTTGACTTCCCCATTTTTTAGAGTAATCCCATAAAATGTTCCAGTCTCATATACAAACAAAAGGATCATTGAATCTTGTGATTGTATCGACAAATGGGATCCAGTATACTTGCATTTTGAAAGCATCTGGTTCACCATATATAAAGTAGTAGATCCATCTTACTTAAGTTTTCTCATTTATTATTCTTATTATAATCCATCTCTTGGTTGTAGGCGGATTTTCAAATAATGAGGAGGCCTCTAGATAGTTCTCCCACAATAAATGGTGATTCCATCCCTTATTATATTTGAATTTTTTAAAAGATTCCTTCATACCACCTTTTGTCTCGTAAAGGAAGACAAAATAGGGAATCTTTGTTCTGATGAGGTTTTTCAGGGAATGGACTATCAGGGGATTCCCCAGACCCTAATAGTTCTAGGTCTATAATGTTCATTGAGCTACTTGGGGCTGTTGAGGGACAGCCACCTGAACCCACTCATTTTGATTTTGGGAGTTGACTAGAGGTATGTGTATGCTAAGTTTGAGATTGGAAGTGGGGTCTAAACTTTAGTGCTTTCTGGATGATTCGTCTATGAGGATTTTGTGGAAGGAGGTTGGGGTTTTGCATGTGAATGGAAGGGTGTTTGTAAATGTCTTGTCTACATTAATCTTTTTCCACTTGCCATTATATTATTTAAAGGAGTATTTTAGAATTTTAGGTTTTTTCCTCCAGGTTGGAGTGGCTGTATAGAAGGGAGGGACTATGATATGTGGTCGGATATGTGAATGCGTCATATTGTATGGTGTGCATTCAACAGTAAAACTAAAAGGCATATGATCATTATTTGAAAGATATGTGGATAGGGTACAAACCTCCTGGTGTCAACGCTGGGTCTAGGCGATTGCTCAACTTCTCCATTTTCCATTTACTTAGCCTCATTTCTTTTAAGATTTGAGTTGATTTCCATTAGTGTGGTTTCCATTTTAGGGGGACTTAGTTGATCCATGTGGCTTTTGAAGTTTCTCGCAATTTTTTTTTGAGATTCTTGTTGTTGATTGGGCTCTTTGGAAGGATATCCACATGTCTACATTTCTTCTTAGGTTTGTAGGCACCTGAATCATCTTGATTTGGATGTTGGTTTGGTTGTTCCTATATTGACATGCATGGGGTTGGTCTGGTGGCATTTGGGTTAGAGGGCCCAGAGCTTTTCTCACTAGATTGATTGTGTGTCATTTGGGCCTGTTGTTCTTGGGCCTCCTTAATCACAAGGCCACCATGCTGAGGGCCCATGAGAAAAGGGTTCCATAGATTGCCTTTAGGCTTTTTGGGCAGTGGAGATATTGGCCTATTTCCTTTGGCTTTGTTATTTTTTGTAGCTTCATTTCTTGTGCCATCTAATTTGGGTGTTTCCATTTTGGTATCTCCAAGCAAACCATCAATGAGCATAAAAGGTATTTCGCTGTCAGGGGCATACAAGTCTAAGAAGTATTGGTTGTTGAAGTTGGTGAGATTATCTCTGATCAGGTTACGTTTATATCTCCACCATAGATTATCCATTTCAATCAGTTCTTGCCACGTTGGTTGGCTGTAGTCGCTTCCAAGCATAACATAATCATAGCTTTCTATAAAATGGCGGTCGGAGAGTTATACCGAGTTTGAGAATTGATTTCTATCAACACCTAATTTTGACCTAAGGACTAGAGGTTTCTTTCAATGGGTAGCACCAGTTCTTTAGAATAGCCCTTAGGTATCTTTGGAAACCAAATTGATTAGATAAACTCTCATTTTTAGGTCATTTAGGTTATTTCCTAACTTGGCATTCTAGACCCTTAATTTTTTTCGAAGATCTTTGTTGAACCTACTTTCTTCATTTTCCTATCTTTCCTTCTGATTTCGTAAGTTGTCCCAAGTTCGGTCACATCTACACTGAAAATTATGATTTTACCCCTCATCAAATGTTGACCACCAAATCTCATCGTATAAGCATTAAAGAGTCGATCAGATGTTGTAGATGTATCCAGAGTGGTCCACAACTTTGAAATCGAGTGTTTGATTAACAAATTCCATCATATCATGTTTAAATGAATTTTGGCCATTTATTTGAAATCTTTCAAAATCTGATCAAAATACACCCTGAATGATCAATCTAACATAATAGATGTGTTCAAAACATCCCAAATCTTTGAAATGGAGTGTTCGTTCATCAAAATCCATTGTTTTGAGTTTCGACGAATCTTGACCCTTGATTTGGAATATTTTAAAATTTGAGCAAAGTACACATTGGATGATCAATTAGACATGGTAGATGGATCATACATGCTTCAAAACCTTAGGGTACCGATCAGGACTTTCAAAGTTTATTCTACAATTCCCCATCGAATCGTATCAAATTGTGACCGTCCAATTAAACACTTTGAAGTTTTAAATAAAAATTTGGACCCCACCATGAAGATCAACACCATCGATTTAGTTAAGGGAGGGGATCCAATTTAACTTGAAAAATCAAGAGTAATGAAGTTCCAAGCTAGTTCGTCGAATTACGGTACCTTGCAAAATGCTGAATCAAACTCCACCCTAGGACAAGTGGCACAATCTCAAATAAATTAAATAAAGTGACACCATTCTAAATCAAATAAAATAAAATAATATTAAAGCAAATCAAATAAGAATCAATCAATCAATCAAATAATATAAAACAAAATAAAATCATATCCCAACAAACCCTTCCTAATGTATCACACTTACAACAGAGCCTAACCTAGCTAGCCATTTGTCTCGTGTCATCCAGCCCATGCTATCCAACACTTCCTAATTTGTCATGCCTCCCATACACCTACCCCTTAATCTCTACTAGTATACAATCCACCTCATCCAATGATCAAGTGAAACATAATATGAAATCTCCAACCATTCTTTTTTTTGTCAAAAACCTAACCATCATGGCATCTCTCACTCATTTATCCTTTTTTCCCTTTTTAAATATGAAAATAAGAAAAGGAGAGAGGACTCTTGCTTGCTAAGTGGACCCAGGTCGGCATTCCCAATCTCATAACTCTCTCCCTATTTCTCATTTTCTCTCTTCACCACAACTATCCTATTTCTCTTATTCCATTCTATAAAGGGGTCCTTTCATCTTTCTCTCATTCCCGGATCATGGACCCAATCCCTTGTGCGCCAGCAAAGCCATGTATTTTGCCTTCTTTCATTTCTATTTAGAGGAGGGATTTGGGCAACGAAAGAGGGGAAGAAAAAAAAATCTCTATCTTGCTCTATCTATAATGGCTCATGATCTCTCAAGCTGGTTTCCGATGGTTAAAAGCCCTAATATCACTCAGCAAAAAACCCTTAAAATTAACCCATTCGCCCCCTTTCACACTCTGATATTATTACAACAAACCCCCTCTCACCCACACCTGACTCTTAATCTTTTTTCTTCTTCTCTAAAACCTTTACTTGATTCATCTCTCTTAAGGTATCTCCATGAACCCACTTTACCCATCTCTTTGTTTCTTCAAGAAGGTGAAAATACTAATTATCCAAAGGAGGTGCCGCCAGACGAGATAGAAGTTATGCTACATGAGTGCATACATACAAATAGGTAATCTCTTTTTTTTGTATTGTTACATTCATTGGTATAACAACTTGATAATTTGTTTTGTCTTCAATGTTCATGCATATGTTCATAGAGTTATTTTACATACGTACCAGGTAGCATATTTTTTCTATATTTTCATAGTTTTAGATATATATTTTTAAATATCTACCTGTTTGAATGCTTCGTTATTGTCTCTACTCTTGAAGTGGTGTGTATGTTGATTAATGTAATGGTTAACATAATGATTATGTTAAGCATTGAAATATTTTCTATACATAATGTTTACTTCTAACAATGATACTTAAATTTCTATTAACGTGTTTTGGACATAAAATAATCCATCATCGTTTATAAAGTTGCTCCACCCACCCATCTCTCTCTCTCTCTCCCTCCCTCCCCCCCCCCACTCACACCGTTCTAGGCTGTTTCCTTGTTGTTATCCTACTTTTGTATATGCTATACTTTTCTATCCCTTATTTTCTCACCGATGGCATCAATCTTATGCTCTATGAAATTTTTAATGTCTCTCATGCTAACCATTCCTTATTTTTCATCAGATATTTCGTGACCATTGATGTTTCAGTCCTCTAGTCAACTATTTATAAGCATTTGATGTCCCTTGTCGAGCCATTTTTTTTTCAAAACCCTTTTGAACAGGAGGATTTGTTGTCCCAATGACTAAAAAAAAAATTGTTGTTATCTTAAAGTTAGAAATGACGCTATAATTGACAAAGCCCAAAAGATAAGGTGTTGTATCATTTTGATTTTTTTTTAATATATACATCTTCTGATATTCAACCTGGACTTTTAGATTGGTGGTTCACCCCTTGCAAGGACTATGGGCCAATAATGACCTCATTGTCATGACCATCTCTTTTATGGATTAGCAAGGGACACAATTTATTTAAAAGGCGCTTCTACAAGCGGATTCAACTAGGTTAAAGACCAATGCAAGCTCATTGGAATGGAATATATAGTATTGCCCAACCCGATCTTGTTAGCTAACCTAAATCACGGATCTATCAAAACAGACAATAACTTGAATCATATCAAAACAAATTTGGTTGGGCCTAGATACAATACAAAACAGACTGTGAGCCAATAATGAATTCTCTTGTTGTTCAAGTACCCTAATCTCTTTTGGAAACTGTCAAGAGCATGATACATGGTATATTGCTGGATTTGGTTTGAATCATGGCTCAACGCAGACCCATCTTGACCAAAGGCCAAGGTGGAATTTTTAAGCCATGACCCAACACAATCAGAAGATAGGTTTGGGTCAGTGTCAACCATGGTTGTAGGTTCAATTAGATCATGTAAATGACCTTGTGAATTGAATAATTACTATTACATTTTTTCATTCTTATATTGACTGAGTTTATCCGTGATTAGGATGATTAATATTGTTCACTTGTGTATGATACATGGGGTGCATGGCTCATCAAAGATATTGCCCACCGATGGAATAGTTTCGATTAAATACTTGGGATGTCTTGTTGAATTTTTGAAATAAATCTTTTTCTTACATGCAGTACATGTACATATTTTGTCAAACACACCAAACCTTGTTGTCCTTTTAAATGAGTCGATTACATGTACTGAATAAGTTTCCTAAGATCATATTGAATCCATATATTCTTTAAATCAGGATATTACCCTATGTAAAAAAAAAGTAAAATAAAAATAAAAATAATGGCATGTGTTCGTGTCATACCATAATGGAGGTAATGTTATGGATTAAAGTATTACCCTTAATTCTGTGTATTTGCGCTAACCTTCTTTATCTTATTGGTTATTGAGGGAAAGCGGCTTAAGGTGCATTCTTTATTTTTACTTATTTATTTATGTTATTGTGTAGCATGTTTAGAAGATAACTATTTTATTAATTAAATTTGTGAAATGTTTTATGTACATAGCCACACACACACACCACTAGTTAGTAGGTCAACCACATTGCACATAAATAACACCTATTTACAAAAATAAAACACACTTATGAACCAACCATACATAGATATATAAACTCAAACTTTGAACTGCTTTAAGTAGATAACTGCATATTGGATGGACTGGGGTGCCTAACTCCTTCCTTGGTTCATAACTGAGCTACCTATACATTGAATTCCTAAGTCGACCAATTTGAAATGGAGTCAGACATTTCAAAAGATTTTGAAAATAAAATTATTTTATTTTTCAAAAATAGATGTCCAGTCACATCTTTAAAAAGACTGGTGATGATTTTAAACCATTGTAGGTTAGACCCATGATGAATAGACAACTTTTCTAAGAGGTCCATGCGTCGTGCAAAAATCAAGGTCCACGGGCTCTTAGTCTTTGAGTTGTCCCATGAATTGTTTTGTCTGAGACAAGGTCCTTCTATTGAGTTGGCTCGATCACCTTCTCACTGAGACTTGAACACACTTCTGGTGCTTCTTTGATGACTACCACCTCCAAATCTAAGAGCACCTTCATGCTTTAATTCCTATAAGATATTCATTTTTGCTGAGAATCATAAGAAGCCTATATTTGCTTTTCATCTCTACGCATGTGGTAGCTTTGTTGTTCAGGTAATGGGATAGAACCAAGCCTGATCGACCAGCGTAGATGGTAAGCTTTCTTGGGCAAAGTGCCCCTTAGCGTGGTGCTGTACTGGTTAAGCTTGTTTTTTCATATCCTCAACTGATTTACCTTGTTTTCTATCTTTGAACTTGCTTTCACAATCCTTATCTTCATGTCCAATAATGTCACAGTAGTAACAGAAGATAAGAAGGCATTTCATATTTAATTTGGCCTATAATATCCTTTTTCCTATGCGTTGAAGTGTGAAATGGTGGCGTAAAGGATTGGTGGGCAATAGTCTTATCCGCACTCTAAGATATGGCCCTTCCATTGTGATGTGTTGTTCTAGGTCTTAACTATCATAAATACCAATTCTTGCGGCTAGAAGCCTTGCCATAGATTCTCGGTGGAGCCCCATGGAAATATTATAGAATTGGACCCAAAAGTTGATTTGAAAAAAATCAAAATTTGAAATTGGGGCAATTGGGTTCCATTATGTGAGAGGGACTAGGTTGTTATCAAAGTTCATTTGGTCTTCAAATTTTGCCATAAACAGGTTGTTTCCTAGCCTACGCACTTCCACTTCTTTTTCCAGCTTCCATGAGTGGACAAGGACTTTGATAAAGAAATATATGCATTAAAGTATTTATCCAAGAGGATGGAACCGCTTACCTAGATCTAGATCCATCAGCTCTTCGTCTATATTGATGTTGCAATCGTCTGTGTTCATGACTTCCAGATCTTGTATCAGTCTCATATTAACTTCAGAACTCTTGTTTTCTTGCTCATTAAATGGATCTTTGTCTGACTCATGTTTTTCCATGGTGCACTTGCTAGCGGGAATGGAGAAAGAAGAGGAAGAATGGGGTTCCTTCTTGTACACGCAAGAGGGTGGTCTCATATTCTGAAGAAGAAACGAGAGTTTTTGGGTCTCTTTAAGGTACTCTATTTTAAATTTATCAAAAAATCATTTTTTTTATTAGAAAAGTGTATTTTAACATCCTTTAAAGTTAGCCGCATCCTAAAATTAGACTATCATTTATTTTATGTAACAAAATCAATGACATGCTTTTGCAAAACGGTATTGAGATCAACAAAGTGGTACACTTTACTGTCTCCAACTAGACAGGAGATGAATCAAACCCTCATATTCCTGGTGAGGATTTTATATGCCGGACTCCTAACT
>JAOXJP010218139.1:0-11753 GCA_025762735.1 Platanus orientalis
TTCTAGTCTTGCCACTCATCCATCTCAACATCCTCATTTCAGCCACACTCATTTTATGTATGTGTTGTTTGTTGGCTACCCAACATTCACGAGATAAAAAATAATAATAAAAATAAAAAACAGCACTATAGAGAATAGACACAACTACAATAGAGCCAAAACTCCAAAGGAAGACCTACAACAAAGGCTGTCGATGGAAAGCACACTGCCAAACCAACTCCAAATAGGATCCCAATTCAACAAGAACATAAAAAACGCAGAAGGTAAACCCACGGAACTCTATAATCCCCTACAGTCACTGAAAATCGTAACCAGGCCGTTGCACACCCCTACACAACAAGAGAATAGACGTTACACATCTTAACTAATCACTGCAGCACCATGAAAGCAAACAAACACTACAACAGAACCTGTCATTGGACTCATTAGTCCCAAACAAGCAGCTGATAAGTGATAACCAAAGGCTGCAAAGTAGCACCACACACAGGTATTCGGGGTTGCACAAGCCTCCAATCACTAATGAACAACAAAACGACACCTCAACACATTTAACCAGGTACAATCGAACTTCCAACATCAGCTACGAAGCAAAAACAGAGAGAAATAGCGCCTGGCAGTAAGAGTGGGGTAGAAAAACACCCACCAAATTCTCAAAACTTCATGAAATTTAGAGAAACTGATCCCAAAAGATCAAACACATTTGAAGGGACCAAAAATCCTGTAAATTGATCATTTACAAATTCCTCATAAGGGCAGATCAAACAGTTTTCTCATATCAGAGAAAATTTTCAGAAATTCAAGGAAAATACAGGAAAAATCTTAAATCGATTGAAACAAACTCCAAAACCAACACAACAAAACATAGAATATTCAGATCTACACAAAACATGAAACTTCATCACTGACCTAGCATGTCTGTATAGATGGTCATGTCATCCGTATGACCTAATAATGTCAGCAAGTTGGCACAGAAGCTTCAAACAGGTTCTTGAACCTCGAATCAATGATGGAGCTCTGATACCAAGTAGAAATCTATGGTGTACTGTGATACAGTTTGGTGAGGAGGAATAAGGAGTATTTGGGGAGAAAAGTAACCATATGGAAAGCTGTAGAATACTCTCATATGCTACTTTCATATATTAGACAAGAAAGTATACAAGAATACATGAGAGGATATATGCATTTACGAGTATAGCCTTATACTATACTAGAGACATAAGTACGCTTATATGTATGTACCCAAATACAACAACACCCATCCTTCCCTAAAGCTTGTTCTTTAGAGGATATATTCCGGAATTAGCTAAATCAAATGATCATAGGCTTTTTTCCAAATCTACTTTACAGACCACACCTGATCTCCCTGATCTTTTCTTTTCTTTTCTTTTTTTCTTTTTTTCTTTTTTTTCCAAGATAAATCTCCCTGATCTTTTCTTGGAATTAATACATTCGTTTGCACAGAAAACCCTATCCAAAATAAATCTACTGTTCAAAAAAGCCCCTTGCCCTAAAGAAGTAATTGTAGGGACAACCTCCTTTAATCTAAAGGCCAAAATCTTTGAAATTGTCTCACAAGGACTGCCTACTAAATAGGTCCGAAATCATTGATATCCTTTGCTACTTACTTATTTGGAATCAAAGTATTAATGTAGAATCACTCCCTTTGTCCCAAAAACTCTTACGATAGAAATCCCATACAGCATCTCCATTTTTATTCTATTCATTTGCTCCATAATATCCTTTAGCAATTCCCAAAAAACCCTATAGAAAGATGTATAGACCCCATCCAGATCAGGCATTTTGTCCGTCTCCAGATCTCAAATTGCCCTCTTCAATTCTTCCTCTCCAAAAGGTTACTCCAACCAATACATATGCACATCCAAAACCCTTTTAGAATCCATCCCATCTTCATTTCCATTATGTATTTCCACTACATCTCACTTTTTTTCATATTTATATGAAACGTTACATATAAGAAGCATTTAATTATTTATTAGAGATCCTTAGGGTTGTGTTCCACGCCTAGAAGGTTAAGGCTTGCGGAATACCTAGAATCATGCCTTAGCATTTGAAAACACTGTTACATTCTAGTGATAAGGTGGTCCAAGTTAATCTTGATGCAAACAACATAATGGAAGAAGAGTAACCTTTCTTGCATTCCTTCCATTTCATCAAATTGAAGCCAAACATAAGGAATTTCCTTACGAATTTAGTAATTCAAAACAAAGGAACAGTGTCTGAGCATGAGCTAGATCATATATCTCCTCCAAAAGCACCTAATATACAGTAAAAGCATCAAGCACAAGCAATTCTATTTGTAACCATACCATGAATGAAGAAGTGGTCTACAACAAATGAAGATGAGTTTTTTAATTTTATTGTTTCTTTACGCAATATGCACAAAAAAAAAAAAAAAATTTGAAGAATTTCTTCCAGTGAAACATGTTGTCCAGGGTTGGAATCTTATCTCATGAAGTGACCTAGAAAAAGAAGCCACCTCTTAAGGGGGAAAAACTACATGCAACTCAACATAGAAAATCCTAGTCCATCTGCAAAAAAAACTCATGAAAGACCACACACTGAAGTTCCCTTCATGCTCACAAATCTAGATGCACTCATCTTCCCTAGTTACCACCATGTCCCCCCCCCCCCCTTAAATTGAAAAAAGGTCAATAAAGGGATCTCAACTCTGACTTATTAAAAAAACAGAGCCAACTCTGAACCTAAAATGAATAGGACTCTGCAATACAGTTGCATCCACCCTATTGAAATAATCCTTACTACAATCAACTTAGGGATTCACCTAAGTGATACTATAACATATAAAGAGCTTAGGAAATTATTAACCAACGTTCCACTACAACAACCAACACTTCATGTCTACATATGGTCATGAAAATTCATGCCTCACTTGCCTTGTTAAAATGTCCCAATAAATGCCAAAGTTGTATACACTGTCAAGACCAATTCATGATTTTTTTTTTTCTTTTTGATCAGTAGTGGTAAAAATATATTAACCAAAGGAACAATGCCATTACATTTCATTTTATCTTCTATCCCTCACCTAAGACACTTCTTCATGATTTTGTGTCTCCCTTTTTTCTTTTTCTTTTTTTGAACGATAAACAGGTAGAACTTTATTGATAAAGCAAAAAGTAGAGAAACATCACCCAGGAGGTGAAGACCACGAAGGAAGAAAAGACAGAAGCAAGAAAACAAAAAAAAAACAAAAACAAAAAAACCCAAAAAACAAAACAAAACTTACTACACCTCACGCCAAAAGGAATACCACTCTCTCTCCTCAAAACCCATCCTAATCGACACCCAGTCAAAAAGAACCTTATATATGGATAAATAAATATCCTCGAGGCATCTACTCTTGCCCTCAAAGATCTTGTGGTTCCTCTCCTTCCAAAGGCCCAAACAGATAGCCCTAGGAAGGAAAGACCAAATAGAAGCAAGAACACATTCCAAATCAAGAATGTACCAACCCGAAATCAACTCACTAAAATAGAGAGGAAGAACCAAAGCAATGCGAAGATGAGAGAGCAAGAATCCCCAAACCTTGTAAGCCACAGGACAATGAACAAACAGATGATCAACCGATTCCTCCTCCATCCAGCAAATGACACATTTGTTAGCCAAGTTCCAACATTTACTCTGAAGATGGTTTAGGGTAAGAATTTTATCTAGATACGCATTTCATATAAAAAAACCAAACTTTTGAAGGAATACTAGGATCCAAATGCGCTTCCAGGGAAATGTAGGAAACCTATGATTAACCAACTCCACACAAAACGACTTAGAAGAGAAACAACCTTTCCTAGAAATAACACACTCTCACCTATCCCTCACCACCGGGACAAGCCTCAAACCATCTAACAACCCTAGAAGGCTACTACACATCTTGTCTAACTCCCAATCATTCAAATTCCTGCGAATTCTAGACATCCAAGCATTACCACCCCATCAAAAGAGTCAACCATTATAATTTTGTAGCCAATGTTGCGGAGATGTCGGGTCCTTGGAGTTTAGTGTGGTATAATGTTGTCCCTCTTAAGGTTCAATTTTTCTTGTGGACTGCGGTGTTAGAGAGGATTTCGATGATGGACATGCTCTGGAGGAAAGGTTTTGCTCTACCTAGCATTTGTCTATTTTGCAACAAGAATTCCGAGTCAATCAGACATATTTTTCTTCAGTGTCCTTGTGCCGCGGAAGTTTGGTGTGGTGTGGCGAAGGATTTTGGTGTCAACTTCATTGCTCCCAGGGACTTGTTGGATCTATTGGTTAGTTGGAAGTTGAATGTCTTTACCAAGTTCGGTAAGAGGCTTTGGAAAATTGTGCCGGCTACGGTGTGTTGGGTGGTGTAGAAGGAGAGGAATAACAGGGTGTTTAGAGGTCATTCGGAACCAGTTTTCCAAGTGTATAGAAGAGCTAAGGACCTGATCATCTTTTGGGCCAGGAGATGTAAAGGGTACGAGGGACTCCCCAATGGGTCTCTCGTGAGGGATTGGGTTAATACAGTAGGGGCTTGTGAGAGCAGCTAGTTGTGTTGTTTGTTGGGGTGCCGCCCCATTTTTTTTCTCTTTCTTGTTTTCTTTGTGGGGATTTCTCATCCCCTGTTTTTCCTATCCTCTTTTTTCTGGCAATAAATTTTTTCTTTATCAAAAAAATAGCCAGTGAAAACAAATTTTGAAAAGAATCTTTGAGCGAACCCTCCCCCCACCAATCCTCCCAAAATCTTATCTCTCTACCGACCCCACTTTAAAACGAATAAACCTCCGAAACATATCAGTAACCTTTTGAATCGACTTCCACATCCCACGACATGTTTCACCCTCACCTCATTCGACTTCCACGGCGAAATCTCCCCAAACTTGGCAACCACCACTCTATGCAATAGACTATCTTTCTCAATCCCAAATCTCCAAAGTCATTTAGCCAATAACACCCTATTGTAATACCTAATAGATCTCAAGCCAAGCCCACCACCACTAAAAGGCCTACATATGGAATTTCAATCCACCAAATGATATCCATGACGCTTATTTAAATCATTCCAAAGGAAATTCTAGAATTTTTCCTCAATTTTATTGACCACCGAAACCAGAATAGTGAAGAGCGAGAGATAGTAGTTAGGGATGGATGTCAAAGTAGCCTTAAGTAGTGCCAATCTACTGCCCTTAGACAGTAAAGTAGTCTTCCAAGAACCAAGACGACCTGAAATCCTCTCAATGACCGGATTGCACACAACCTTGGACTTAAAATCGGCACCTAACGGTACTCCAAGATAAGTAGCCAATAGGCAGGCAATTTTGCAACCCAATATCCAAGCCAGACTCTAGATATTGGAGACTTCCCCTATCTGAAACAACTACAATTTTTTCAAATTGACATTCAACCTTGAAACAGCCTCAAAACAACAAAGGATACACTTCAAGAAACCCAGCTAACTCACCTCCGCATCACAAAACAAAAACAAAAAACAAAACAAATAAAAAAAATGGCCCTAGAGAGAGTGGAATGGCAGGGTAGGATTCGCATAACCAACCCCAAGTAATTGGCATAAGGCACTGTTAAGTTGAGTTGATTTTTTTTTTCTTTTTTTTTTGGGTAAGTTTGAGCACACTTATCGATGATTTAGTGTCTCTAAGATTTTACCCCGTGTCTACCAAGGTGGCAAGCATGGTGTTCAATCCCTTTTCTGGCTTAGGATAATGACACTACTGTTATTGCTGCCTTGGCAAGCAGGCTAAACCGCTAAGGGACTCGTGAAAGAATGAAACACTTAATAGACATACGCAGGAATTTAATTAATGAATAAATTTTAATATTAAGAACCTCCAATCAATTATTGGATCAATACTCACACATAAGATAACAGCATCTTCTCTATAGAGATGCTCTGATCCATTACTCAGCGGATTATTGGCACACAAAAATTTGTCCAATGACAGATCACTCTATAATGGGAGACAAACCTCTATATTAAGATGACATCTCCAATTCCCCTTTTTTTCACTAGCTTCCAGTGTACTCGCCATTTCGGAAATTCAAGTCCTAATGAATTGTGACTAAAACAAAGTAATTGTAGCTACATCCAATTCCAATGTGATTAGCTTATGAATTTGTATTGAACAGATTCAAACAAATGGTTATGACAGTGTTTCTCCTTTATCCCTTGTTGTTTAAACTCCATTTTATTTTCCCATATTCCTTACCAAGCTCGCCCCTAAGGAAAGGAACAAAATCATTGACAGTGGAAGGATATATAGAAACAACATAACTATTTCATAAAGCTCAGATGCGATAGACAACCCTAGATTAAGAAGGCATTAAGCAATAAACAACTAACCATTCTGACCCCCATCGGCTGCTGTTGGCAAATCTGGCAAATCAACAGTTTTTTCTTCTCCACTGCCATCTTCTGCTTCTTTTTTTTCATCACCACCGTCGTCGTCTTCTGCTTCTGCTTCTTCTTCTTCTTCTTCTTCTTCCTCAACTTCTTCTTCTTCTACTTCCTCCTCCTCCTCACCCTCCTCTTCTTCTTCTACTACTTCTTCCACCTCCTCCTCTCCTTCTTCCTCCTCCTCTTCTTCTTCACCTTCTTCTTCGTCTTGAACTTCTACGTTGCCGCTGTCATCATCGTTTCCGACTTCGGAATCCGAACCCTCGTCGGAGGGTTCGGCGATGGCCGGCATGTCGTCGCCTTCGGAAGATGAAGCGGCGGAGGGAGGCATTTGGTGGGGTACCCTGTGTGGTTGCTACGCTTTCTTCCCCTCTCTCTCTCTCTCTCTCGGTCTGTAAGTCTTCTAGAGGATTAAAATCATACTTTAGATTAAATTCAAACCTTTTGGAGACATAGGGTAACGTTATGTAAAATCATATGGTAGAGTCTCCTTTCTGAAGAATACATGGGTTATACAAAGAAAAAGGTGGGAATGGGTCCGGATGGGTGGGTTCAGGGGCATGAGCTTTACACATTCATGCTGCTTAAGAGTGTGCACGCCAATTACCCTTTTGGAATGGTGGCTAGCATATGGCTGACGAATCAAGCAAATAGTGTGCTTTTTTTAATTTTTGGAAAAATAATGTGTTGCTTTAGTAGGTCTCTCTAGTCGCACCTCAAGTTGTGAACTTACCTCATTTTTTTTTCATTTATACCTTTCCCCACATCCCTCTTCTACCTAAAACACTGTTCCCTCCCACATTTTCGGCAACCACTCTTGCACCCCTCCTCCCCTCTCTCCTTTCCCTCTCCCACACTCCCCCCTCACTTTTTCTCTCTCCCTCTCTCCCCTCTAGTAAACCTCCACCTCTCTCTCCCTTCCTTTTCTCTCCCTCCCTCTCCCCCACTCCCCCTATCTCTCTTTCTCCCTCTTTCTCTCTCCATCCCTCCCGTACACCCTCCCTCCTCTCTCTCTATTTTTTTTCTTTTTTTTTTCACTGTTTTAACTGTTGTTGCCGAGCAAGGAGCCCCTACTCAACTAACCCAACCAAGCAGAGTCTATCCCGTTTAGCTAAGTCAGCCGAGCAAGCTAGGTTCTAGCTACTCGGTTGGGTTGGCCGAGCGGGGTTGGCCCTGTTCAACTGGGTTGGCCGAGCGAAGTTGCCTTGCTCGACAACAATAGTTGAATACCTACAAAAATTTAAAAAAAAAAAATCATTACCTTCAGTTGTTGTCGAGGGACTGCCGGCATCAGAAAGATATAGGAGAGGTGTCAAGGGGCGGCCACCATCGCCAGCGTCGAAAAAGGGTGGGGTTTGAGAGAAGGAGGGGAGGGGTATTTTAGGTAAGGGAAAGAGTTGGGGAAATGGTATAAAAGGAAATACAATAAAAAAAAAATTAAGTGAGGTAAGTTTAGAAATTTTTGTGGTGTAAATAACAGTTCCCCTACTTTATCTCTTACCTTGTAATTTGTACCAACCACTCTCACCTCCATGATTATCCAAAAAAAAAAAAACTAGGCTCGCCTCTATGGCAATCAATTGGCCAAGCTAGGGTAAAGTCAAGTCTTGCCCAAAATACATCCAAATTGAATATATATTAACCCACACAGCTCAGTTATAAAACAATAGGCTTTGGGCCAAGTTTGAGTTAAGGCTTATAAATTAATATTTGTTTATTAATATAAACTAATACATTATGAATAAAATTCAAATGATTATATGTTTATTGATATTTTATACGTTTACCTCATATATTATTTAACATATGTTGTAATTCAAACCAGATTAGATACTTCGGGCTAATTTAAAGCTTACATTAACTTGGCTTGAACATCACTTCATATTGAAATCACAGCCCAAACTCATACTTGACCAGCTCACCCAAATTTTGGGCCAAACAAGTTAAGCTTTAGGTCAACTTGGCCCAACTGTCTTAGTTGTCTTTTGTCTCCTTGTCAATAACCACAATAATGACTTGATCAACAAAGGAATTATCTCAAGGATTGATGTTTCTTCCCACTGTGAAGATCAACAATGGTTCATCCTCTCATTCTCAACTCCACAAAATGTGTTTTTTTTTTTTTTTTTTGGGAACAAACACAAAATGGTTATTGGATCAAAGAAATTGTTCCAATGAAGATGGTTTAATCAACAATTTCATGGATGGAAAATGAACATTTTTGTCCTGATCTGGAATTGATGAACGAGTTGGGAAATAGATGAATACCATGATTATCAATGTGTAAAGAACCTATTGGTGGGAAGTGGAACAAATGTTCTCTCCAGGATTTTGTATATCCTACCATGTCCCACACTCAAAGGTTGGGTGCTTAGAGTTAAAACTGTAAAAACAGTTTTCAAATGAAAAAAGTGTATCCGTAAAAATGGTGTATATGGTTAAATTTGTAAAAAAAAGTGTTCAAATGAACATTTGTTAGGAACCATATTAAAAAAAATCACACGTCAGCCTATGGCTAGAGGACATGGTAGGACATAAAATCATGGAGAGAACATTTGCTCCTAGTGGGAAATTGGTTGTCCAATTATTCCAGTGACACAAGACACGAATTCTAAATACCCTTTATGACCTTAGGTGCCAAGTCAAATGGAGGAACCAATGAAAATCATTTTATTAATCATTTGGTTAGCCACCACTAAATGGATCAGGTGATTTGGAAGGGGAAGGGATCATCCTTTAATGGTTTCTGTTGTGCTTTAGACAGGGGACTTTTAAGATTATAAACAAAGGTTCTGTCTAGGATTCTATATGTTCTATTGTGTCCTACACACAAAAGGCTGTGTGCATAGGGTTAAAACTGTAAAAGTATGTACCCATAAAAAAAATTAAAAATAGGATGTACAGAATTAAAACCGCTAAAAAAAATGCCTAAATTAACATTTGCTCCCTATTTAAAAGAACTAACAACGAAAAGGATCTTCTGTCCAAGATTTGGTGGATGGTGTCTAGAATACCAGAGGTCATCATATGGAATAAAATGCATATTCTATATTCAAAACAAGCATCACCCACCCATTTTATTCCATATGAAATCGCCTAGTGTCCTGGACACCAAATCCTGGACAGAACATCCTTTCCCGATTCAAAAACCCATAACATATCAGCTTGGGGTAGAGGGCACAATATGACAAACAAAATCTTGGACAGAACAAATGCAACCTTTTCAGATCACATTAATCTGGCTTCAATGATGATCGACCGTAGATAGAAATAAGTAGTGCCTGAATGAGGATTGGATAACATTCATGGGAGGAGAACGGTAAAATGACAAGTGATACTGGATTTGTTAGTTGAGAAGATGTGTTTAGCGTTTAGGATTTAGTTGAGAAAAAATGCTGTTGAGTTTGAGTTGTGGAAGGCCCTTCATGTTTCTTTGTTCCTACTATTTATAAATATTAAGAACAGTTACACTAATTATGCTCATCCTTTGGCTAACCTTCAACAACATCTGTCACATGGTTAAGAAAAAATTATGTTCTGTCATTGTGTTCTTATTGGAAGAAAATGTTCTATGATGAACAAGTGTCTTTAGTGTGTATGGTGAATGATAAGCTGACATGTGTTGTGTTTGGGGGTTAAAAACGTCCAAAAAGGTGTTCAGATGAAAAAGGTAGGTATTCAAAAAGAGACACCGAATTCAAAAACACATCATGTGTCAATCAATGCACGCTGATTATTTCAACCATCTTGTAAGTCATATGTAAGGATAGTGTTTCAGTCTTAAAAGCTTGCCACATGTCAAATACATGGATGTTGTAATCGTTTCTTGACACATCCATTAACTGTCTTGAAACCAATATGCAATGCGACTTGTGTTCAATCATAATTGACTAGATCATAATTTAGCTGCCGATACATGGATGTACATGGATGTTCTATTGTGTCTTACACACAGAGGTTGTGTGCATAGGGTTAAAACTGTAAAAGTATGTACCCATAAAATAATTAAAAATAGGATGTACAGAGTTAAAACCGCTAAAATAAATGCCTAAATTAACATTTACTCCCTATTTAAAAGAGCCAAAAACGAAAAGGATGTTCTGTCCATGATTTGGTGGATGGTGTCTAGAACACTAGGGGCCATCATATGGAATAAAATGCATATTCTATATTCAAAAGAAACATCACCTACCCATTTTATTCCATATGAAATCCCCTAGTGTCCTAGACACCAAATCCTGGACAGAACATCCTTTCGCGATTCAAACACCCATAACGTGCCAGCTTGGGGTAGAGGGCACAATATGACAAACAAAATCTTGGACATAACAAATACAACCTTTTCAGATCACATTAATCTGGCTTCAATGATGATCAACCGTAGATAGAAATAAGTAGTTCCTGAATGAGGATTGGATAACATCCATGGGAGGAGAAGGGTAAAATGACAAGTGATACTGGATTTGTTAGTTGAGAAGATGTGTTTAGCGTTTAGGATTTAGTTGATAAGAAATGCTGTTGAGTTTGAGCTGTCGAAGGCCCTTCATGTTTCTTTGTTCCTACTATTTATAAATATTCAGAACAGTTACACTAACTATGCTCATCCTATGGCTAACCTTTAACAACATCTGTCACATAGTTAAGAAAAAATTATATTTTGTCATTGTCTTCTTATTGGAAGAAAATGTTCTATGATGAACAAGTGTACGTAGTGTGTATGGTGAATGATAAGCTGACAATGTGTTGTGTTTGGAGGTTAAAAACGTCCAAAAAAGTGTTCAGATGAAAAGGTAGGTATTCAGAAAGAGACTAAATCAAGATCACATCATGTGTCAATCAATGCATGCTGATTGTTTTAACCATCTTGTAAGTCGTCTGTAAGGATAGTGTGTCAGTGTTAAAAGCTTGCCACATGTCATATATATGGATGTTGTAATCATTTCATGACACAGGAGCATTGTCTTCTGTGCCACCCCCCTCTGCGACACTCGGGAGCCCGAGACAAGGGGGAACTCAATTCACTTTTTGGGGGTGAAGTGACAACTCCAAAAGTAAATTGATTCCCCCATTTGCCTTGGCCTTCGTGCATTATAGAAGGGGGTGGCGCAGAGGATATCAGGCCACATGACATGGGCATTAACTGCCTTGACACCAATATGCGATGTGACTTGTGTTCAATCATAATTGACTAGATCATAATTTAGCTGCCGATGTGTCTGTCAGCTGGCTATTAGTTTCTATTATCAAAATCCTCACAAGCGAACTAGTGGGGGGAATATCACCTGCGCCGACCCTCTTTGTGCGATGTCGTGAGACAAGACAGAGGGGAAGTATCATTTCACTT
>JAOXJP010218150.1:0-11753 GCA_025762735.1 Platanus orientalis
ATAAAAGGGTTAGCGACCTTTCACGCACCAGCATCTCGCACCAAAGAGTGGGCCCAGACACCACGAGCGGGTTGGGGAATCCGAACCCCTCCTGAACGCCGATGTCCACACACACACACACACACACACACATATATATATATATAACCCTGAGACAATTCATGATGTCACGATAGACCCTCACAACTTCCACATCCTCAATGACAAGAGGGCATTTGATGGGTCATTGCTGGCTCAATGGACTATGCCTTCTTCTTTTATCTCTATTATGTCTTAAGCTCACAAGGCAAGATGAAGGGCTTGAGAAGAAGTCACAAAAACTCAGAAAATGGAAATCTACCAACCTTGACCGATCAAGAAATTCCTAACTAGTCAAGCCACCCATGAGGGTGGTAGAAGCCAAAACCAGCCTCTGCTTAACCAATCAGAGGACTGGTCAAGAAAATCTAGACTCATCAAGATGTGTGAAAAATGTGGGAAAAATTCAAAAAATTTCAAGATTTTGTGGTTACCATGTGAGTTTGTTTCTAAACTCGTGTGGAATTCCCTTATGAAGAAATTAGTTCTCAAGATTTTTCTTCTAAGACATGAAGACATAAAAAAAAAAGAGTAAAGAAGAGAAAGATAAAAAGTTATTGAAGAAAGGGGAAAGAAAACCCCAATTTAGCAAAAATAAGCCATGAAAACCCATACCATGAGAAATTTGCTAAGTTTTGAAGTTTTCTTCTAGATTTTCATGAGATATCATTGTCCTTAGTGCTCTCCACCATTAATATTATAGAGAAAGGGTTTTTTGAGTAATCCTTGAAGAGGAAACTAAAAGAAAATGAGATTTGGCAAGAACTTGGAGATCCAAGAAGAACTAAGTGATTATACAAGATGTACACACTTCTTTACCTTTAAGATCTTAGATCTAATGAATTTTAAGCTTTGATTGGGAAGTTTTATGATCTAACCTCCATGGATTTAATGAAGGATAAGTGATTCTACAAGATATACACATGATTTCACAGTTAGAATTCTAGAAACCCATGTATGTCAAATGACTATGAGTTTTCCTTACTAGAATCTCCTAGATCTTTGTTTAATTTTTTTATTTATAAATAATTTTATGTTTTCCATTAGAGGATCTTAGAAATATCTATTTTAAATATGGGATTCATGCCTACTTGGAAGTTTTGGTTCAGTAAAACATATATAGTCAACAATGTTTTCTTAAGAAGATATACAAATTTATTTCTATAAATACTCACATGAGAATAGAAGTATTTTTTTCATTATGATTCATTGCATATTTGTATAGGATTAGAAAATGTTTCCAAAATATGTAGTTCCTTATGTGCTTCATAAAAAGGTCAAGCATCTTGTATTGTATTTCCGATTTGGCTTCGATTATGAGATCACAGATCTTTTAATATAAATCTTTCCGATTTGGTTTCGTAAGTAGGTATACAAAACCTACTATCAAATTGAACAAGTAAAGCACAGATCTTTTAATATAAAAATACTGAGTATATCTCCATATAGAGTAATTCAAATTTTTAGCGTATAGGCATATGCTAGTGTACACATACATCATCTACTAGTCATCACAAGATCTATACACTCATTATCCTGCTTCATCATGTAGGAACTATGTATAGCAATACACATGATTTTATTTATACATGGCATTCCTCTAATATATGTGTATGATAATATGCATGGCAATATGAGTATACAATGACATGGTAAGCATTTTCCAACGATTTCCATTCATGGTGTAACAGCCCATAACACTCTCATAGGGTAAATAATAATTGAACTTAAACAAGGGTAAAATTTGTTATTTAATATTGTTTTATAGAACATAGTGGAGTTTGGGACCTAATTAAACCAATTAGAATTGAGGACAAATCAAAATGAGCCATGGACTTGACAGACCCTAAAGTTGACCCAAGAGTGTATTTGGGATAACTTCGTAAGTAGACTTGTACAAAACCTAAAATAATTAGATGGAAAGATATATATCTTTGGAAATATCTAGGAGTCAACTTTACAACAAAACAAACAGTATGTGAATAGGAGTTCCTTAGAAAAAGTTATGATTGTTTTCCCACAAAGTGTCTATGCTAATAGGCTAACAAATTTGATGCAACTTTAAAGTTAAACATGTAATAATACAGATTGAATTAGCTAACTGAGTCTAGGTTTCAACAAAACAAACGGCAATAGAATCAGAGATGTATAAAGGGAGATACGATCAATTTAGTGCGAGAAGGGAAAAGTTAGAAAAACTAGAGATTCGGGCACTCGGCCTAATCGATCAGGGGGGAGGCCCAATAGATTAGGGGTGGAGGTCCATCAATTGGGGAAGGGTATACTAGTTAATCAATGGAGGCCCAATTGATTGGGGAAGGGTAGCCTAATTGATCCGGCCCCTTCCTATTGATCGGGGATGTGTACAAGATCCCCATACAAGTCTGGGTTTGCACGTGGGTTGCCTTTTTGGGTTCTAAATTCATATGGGATGACCCTATAAATCATTTTTTACCCAATTAAGGTTTGTATGACATAAGTAAAGGGATTTTTTAAGGGAGAGAGAGACCCTAGAACTAACTTTGGACAAGAGAGAAGATTATCTTCTCCAAGGCTTGGTAAGTTCCCAAAACTTAAATCTAGCTTAAACTAAGGTTCATTTACTATATTCTACTCTAGTTGATGAGTTTTAACCATGAAATGTGTTGTCTACTTGCGGAGGAAGGAAGTGATAGCAAGGGAAAAGGTGTTGTGGAAGAGGAACTACTACTTGGAAGCAAGAATTGAAAGATTATGAGTGGATATGTAGTTTATACACACTTTTCTATCTTAGGTTCTTAGAAATATGATTTCCTACTCTATGTTTGAGGATTTGTTGCTTTAATCTCTATAAAATTGATATAATGAATGAATGAGAGCTTTGTGTAATACCTCGCATTTCATTCAAAGGGAAAAAATGGTAATTTTTTCTCATAAGGATAAAATTGTCATTATAGATATATTAAATAGACCTTAGAGTGGCTTAGGGACTATTTGGATCAAAATTGAAGTGTAAAACCCAAGTTGGGTGCCTCAAACTTGTCAAGTTTGAAAGTTATCCTGATTGTGTATTTAGGGTAAGTTCCCAGGCCCACTAACACCAATCCTGAGTGAACTAGATCCTTAGTCATACCTTTTTGGAAATTTCTTTGAGCCTTCTTTCCAATGCAACAAATGGCACCTAATTCAGAGTTTTTTTAGAGAAAGTTATGGTCATTTTCCTACGAAGTATTTGTGTTGAAGAATTCTAAAAAATGAGGCATAACTCATGTTTCAAATCAATTACAAACATGGGTTTAAGTATTCAAAAACTTTTCAAATCAGTTACAAATTATACAATTAATTTGAAATGTAATCAATAATAAGATTTGTAATCAATTTGAAGTATAATCGATTAGGGGTTTTATAATCGATTCTTGCCATTTTTTACGTAGCTTTCACTCATTAGATCCCCACACATGTGGGATTTCATTTAGGATGTCTTAAAACCCTAATAAAACCTCATGTAGGTCATTTTTCCTTATTATAACAAAGAGGGAAAGGCTTAGAGAGGATTAGGGAAGTTATTGAGCAAGGAGAAGGAGTTTCTTCCCTAATTAGGTAAATTCTACTTTCAACTTTGAAAATATGCTAAATTATGTCTAAATGAGCATGGGTTCTTATTTTTCTATTTTGGAAAATGGTTTCTAACCATGATTTTGTTTGTTTACTCATAGAGGAAGGAAGGTTGGACCAAGGCAAAGGAGTTTTAGAGGATGATCCTCTTGCGCATTAAAGGCTTAAGTATTTTGGTGAGTGAATATATTGTTTATACTATACTTTTCCTTCGTAGGTTCATAGAAACATGATTCTATTCTATGTGTGCTAAGATTTGTGGATTTTAATTTCTATGAAAATGGTTTGTGAGTTGGATATGTTGTTTATACACACTTTCCTTTCCTAAGATCTTAGATTTGATGTTTGTGGGTTATATTTTTGTGGATTAATCTCTATTTCTCTTAAAAAATATTTATTTCTTAGAGGTTGATTGTGATTCCTTGATATAAGCATATTAGTTACTACTTCCTTGTTGGTTTTCATGTGGTTCTTAGATTGTGGAGTTTTAATGTTGTGAATGGGGCTTTGTGGGATGGTTATGATGATCTTTATTCTATGTGATAAAGTTTGAGAGCTTGATTTACTTGTGATGTAGGGTGTAGAAGGTTTCTTATGGTGAAGATTGGGTTTCCCCTTTGGTTTCCTTTAAATTTTTTAAATCTTGCACTCTATATGTTTAATAAAATGTCTCTTACAGATTTCTCATACTTCTTGGATGTCTTTTGATTCCATGCATAAGACTAATGTCTCTTATGATAGATTCTCTCAAATATATGTTAGCTAATGGCAATTTGTGATGCTCTATTAACTTTCTATGCTAATCCACTACTCTCTTTGGTATGTTTCATTTGATTCATGATATACCATGATGAATTGTGCTAATTATATTGATCCTCATGTGGCCATATTACTACTTACATCATGTGATATCTCTTTGTGGTATATGCATGTTATCATTGGCATGTTTTACTCTGGGATTTTCATGTGGCTCTTTACATAGGATTTCTACATGAGTTTTCAAAAAGGATTTAAGACATTTAGTTTTTAACCCACATAAACTTTGTCTTAGAATGATTTTACACCCATGAGCATTCCTTATGCCCTTAGTTATGGATCAAGCACCTTTACTTGAATATTAGCATTTGACCCCTTTCATGTGATCTTCTACTACTTCCTTGGACTCTTCATAGGATGGAACATTTAGATATTTCAAAAGGTATGATTATGTAGTTTCTACCTTTTTTATAAAGTATGGTTTTGGAATGTGGTTTTGGATGAGAGGATTTGATATGATAACCCTATGCCGGAATATACCCTATTGGGCCTAGAGACCCCTACGTGGGTTGGTTAGACATAGCCCCGTAGACCCTTATATGGGTTGGCTAGACATAACCCCATAGACCCTTATGTGGGTTGCCCCACATGGGCCTAGAGACCCTTTTATGGGTTACCCTTCGTGGGTCCGTAGACCCCTTTGTGGGTTAGCCTTTATAGCTTTAGGTACCAAATCACCAGGTCACATTAATAGGTGAAGATGACTGTCATGCCCATTAGTCTTATAACCCTAGAAACCCCTTTGTGGGTTAGCCTTCATAGCTTTAGGTACCTAATCAGTATGTCACATTAATAGGTGAAGACGGCCCTAGTGGCCTAACATATGTGATGTGATGTGCTATATTGGAGACCCTTATTCAAGTTACGTGATTCACTTTGTCGAAGACCTTTTATGGTTTATGTACATGATATGCATTTTTGGAGACTTCATATGGTTTATGTGATTTATTTTTTCGGAGAGCTTTCATTGTTGATTTACACTTAGATATGATATGTGATAGGACACTATTGTGATTTGCATGTGGCACATACACTATTAGGCATGTACACATAATATTTTGCATGTGGCATATAGCATGTAGCACATGCATGATTCAACTTGATTTACTTTAGATATTCTTGTGATTATCTTGTGACCTATGTGTAATCGAATCATAGTAAGGATGCATGTTTAGTAGACTTGATGTACTCTTATTATTGTTTTGATTCCTCAGTTATCTTGAATGTCCGTATATGCTACTATGATTATCTTCGATTTCCTTTAATGTCGTATAAACTACATACCCTCTCGCAAAGCTCATCAAGCTTACCCTAATTAGCACCACCCACAAATGTGTAGGCATATAGGTTGGACTACACCTTGGAACAAATGAGAGATAAACTAGGCGGCTAGCCTGTTATTTAGTTTTCATTTTGGTTATGTCCTTAGACTTTATTTTACTCAGATGGGAGTTGTACTTAAGATACTTGTTATGCCCTTGGGGCTACAGGATAATTGTACTCTTATGGGCATGTTTAGTCCTATTACTTTTGGGTGACTATGGAATGTTTCTACTTTTAGACTGATCATATATATATATATATATATATATTCCGCTGCACTTATTAGATTATGTCATTAATTTTACTATTCTGTTGCGATGTGATATGTTAAAAATGGACATGAAAGAGTAATGAATCAAATTTATATGGGAAATAATGTGATTAGGTAAGAGGGTTAATGACATGTTTCAAGCTTGTTGGTCTCTTTGTTATGAGAAACGGGTTCGGGGCAGGTCATTCCCATGTCATAGATCCGTACCTAACCCACTTCATGGCCCACGGATTCGAGTCATGACACTTTGTGCATAATTTTTATCTTCTTAGAATCTTGGATTTGTTAAGGATGAGCTTTGTTTTGGCAAATTCATATTCAACCTATATAAGAATATTGATTTCTTTATGTGGATTCTAGTTCCCATGATATGAGCATGTTTGAAGGGATTCTTCTCTCTATTTCTATGTGTTCTTGGAATATGGAGTTAACTATATGATAGTAGTCTCCTATTTTTATGAGTTTCAGTAATCTTTACTCTAGTTGGAAAGTTTATGACTTTGGATTTACATGATTTGAAAAAAGTAGGAAGATCCTTGTGGTGTATCTTTGCTTACCCCTTGATTTCTATTTGAACTCCCTAATGCATGATTCCTTCCTATTTGACTAAATGACATATGATTTATTCTCCATAACTTGTGTATCTTTAGCATGCCTATTAACCCTTTCTATTAGCCAATTGTTCTTTTTTATAGATTTCCTTTTATTCATATTAAACCATGATGAATTGTGCTAATTCTATTGATCCTCATGTTACTACATTAGACTTTGTATCATGTGGTAGCTTTTGGTGGCATGAGCATGTTATCTTTGGCATGGTTTACTTTGGTATTTTCATGAGACATCTTACTTAAATTTCTACATGAGTTTTTTTTTTTAGATAATTAATAATTGTATTAAGAGAAAAAAATATTATATCCTAGTAAATGTACATTGAATGGCATCTCCAAGAATTACATCTTTAAGAGTCAAAGGAAATTCATTAGGATTAATGATTTGCTCGTGGTAACTAGTATCCCAATAAGCAAGGAAATTAGCTGGCTGATTTTCTTCTCTCTACACATGCTAAATTTTGAACACTTCAAACTTTGTCTTGCTTCTCCATATTTTGTGAACTAGGCAAAGAACATACCAAGAGCAAAGCACTTCTCTCTTTAGCACATCAACAACAACCTTCGAGTCCAAAGAGATCCATACATGAGTGCATCCAAATAGCTAGAAGTAGACCTCTGAGTAAAGTATAAATTTCCAACCATAGAATGTTATTATGTTCTACCTCACCAGCAAAAGCAACTAGAGGGACACCCAAATGATCCTTGATTAGCCCTCCATAACCTACCTGGTTTTGAGTGAGGGATCCATCACAAGAAAGTGTCCATATGTGTATCGGAGGTTATTTCCATGTGCAAAGCTTTGGTACCCTGATAGTTCCACTTGGCTCCAGCTCCCAATTTAATGTTATGTGATGATACAGTGGACTATCCTCCTGGTCAGTCCTGAAACCCTGAATCTGTGTCTGGACATCAAAGATAATGTTTTCTACAGTCATATACATTCTTAGGTTCCTACCAACAAATCTCTATTGATTTCTTTCTTTCCAAATATTGTAAATACATGCATTAAAAGAGAGCTTCTCGATGATAGTCGTTGCTGATTTCCTTTTGTAAGTATTCTTGATCCATGCACACTCCATAGCCAATGGTCTAGGCCTTCTATATCTTGGATAAATCTTCCTCAATATCGAGTTCCAGATTTCCCTACTGAATTCACATTCAAAAAAGGATGATCTAAATCCTCCCTATTATTCCAACAAAAGTGGCATTAAGAGGTATTACTGATTTTTAGTTTACACAACCAACTCTGGGTAGGAAGCCTTTGTAACATTGCTCTCCAGGTCACAAAGCTATGTTTAGGTATAAACTCTTGACACCAAACAACGCCGCACCAGGTCACAGTATCCCCCATATCTCTCCCCAACAACCAAGCTGAAGCCGATGTAAAGATCTCATTTATTGAAGCCGTCCACACCACTCTATCATTTTCCTCTTGCAGAAGTTTCTCCATGTTATGAATAACATCCCATACATGCTGATGTTCTTCAGAATTAACTATACCTAGTCACCAACCTTCCTTATGAGTCAAAAATGACACTCTACAATTTTTGTCCAGCCTAAACTCTTGTCGGATTTCTTTTCCATCAATATTTTCCAAGACACCTTTTGTGTTGATGTATGTCAATCCCATGGGCCTATGGGTAGTGTTAGGGGTCTTGTAAGTGTCCTATGTGAGCTCACAAGTTCATATCATGAAGCCAAGAAGGACCAAAGGCCCAAGGAAGAGCACCAGGAAGAAGCACACCAAGGAAGGTATATATCATGCATACATATCATTTTGTCTGTCTAAAAATGATCCTAATCATGGTTGAGGGTCCCTAAGAATACGCAAACCAAGATGCCTAAGAATAGCCCAAAATAAAAAGGCAAAAAATTTCAATCGAGATCGATTGCGAAACTCGTAATCGGTTTCAGTGTAATTTTGCGTCTCAGTCAATCACACCCGAGCCCAAATTGGTTTTGACAAGAGTTTTAGGAAAATTCCCAAAACCCAAATCGGTTGTGAAACCCCAAACCAATTTGGGGCTTGATAACCACTCGAAATCGATTGCAGATTTGACAACCAATTTGGAGCCTAAATCGATTGCGAAACCCCCAATCGATTTGGAGGGCATTTTTAGGAACAAATTACACGAAATTTTAGGCAAATTTTTCAAAATTAAAATCCTGTTTTAGCGAATCTAAAGGTCCAAAATGCTCATCTCTTTGCCATATGCCTATCCTAATGCCATGGATGCTCCTCCCTACTATAAAAGGGACTTTTTCTCTTTAGGGTAAAATATCTCCAACACTCCAAGTTATTTTTTGTGAGAGCTAAGAGACATACTATTTTGAGAGCCCTCTTCACTGTGCAAACCTCCATTGCCTAGAGTTTATTGAGCTTTAGTAGCTAGCATTCTACACTTCTTTCTCTCATTTCTTCTCTCCTATTGAGCATCACTTCTATTATTGAGGAGAGGTTGTGGTGAGTACTTTCCCAAGAGGAACTCACCTTTGGCTGAGCTCAAGGAGCACTAGAGACAAGTACTTGGAGCTTGTGGATAGCTAAAGCATAATAACTCAACAAGGAGCATCCCACATTTGAGAAACTAGAAACATCAAGTATACTGTGATAATATTTGCTTGTCTTTACATTTATTTGCATTCATATTCATTATTGTTATTGATTTGCTTCTATCGGAGACACCAGTAGCTTGACTACCTCCGCCTGAGATATCAGAAGTAGTACACACTCGTTGGAGACACTGAGTGTTATTTTTTAGCTTGCCATGGAGCAAGTAGTTAGGTTTGTATATTGACCTAAGTAATAATAGTACCTAAATGAAATATACCTAAGCTCAGTATTGAGCTGTAGAAGAGTAGACGTAGGCCCAAGTGCCAAACCACTATAAATCTTGTGTTGTGGTTTGTGGTTATGTGATTACTTATCTCTCCATCTTTATACTCTATACTACTCTTGCTTGGCATATGCTTGATATTGTTCTTAAGTAGTTACGTTGAAATACACACTCACTTAATTGAGCTAAGTGTCAACGTAATTAATAACATCCACAAGATAATTTAAAAAAGTGGTTAATTAAATTAAGAAATCCTATTCCTCCCTCTAGGATTATTTTCGTGACATATCATAAAGTGGTTTAGGAACCCTTTGGACCATGTTAGAAGTGTAAGACCTAAGTTGGGCCTCAAACCTGTCAAGTTTAAAAGTTATCTTGATTTCGCAATTGGGGTAACTTTGTGGGCCCACTCACAGATTCTCTAAAATAATTAGAGATCATGTCATACCTTGATGAAAATATCGAAGAGTCTACTTTCCATGAAAATAAGTTGCATGAAATTACAAGTTTCTTAGAAGAAGTTATGTCAATTCTCCCACAAGGTGTCTGTGCTGATAGGCCTATGTATTTGGGGTAACTTCTCGGGCTCATTGACGCTAATCTAGAATGAAATAGGGTATGATCCATACCTTGTTAATTTTTTTAAGTCTAGTTTCCCACCTAATAAATTGTGATTGATTTAGAGTTTTCTACAAGAAGTTATGAGCATTTTAGTGAGAAGGGGTAAAAGCTGTAAACTTGTTGGATCGATCTGTAATTGATCCAAAAGCTCTCGGGTCTCAGAAAAATGCTCAAAAAATTTTGGATTGATTCAGGATCGATCTAAAAGCATAGATTGCAATTTTTAAGAGAAAATTTAACTTTTCTTAATGTTGGAGAGTGTGGGACCTTTTTAACTCTACCCAATACACTATAAATATGATAAGGAAACCCTAATGACCTCATTTACACCAAAATGAGGAGAGTTAGAGAGGTTTAGTGGATTTGGGAGCTAAGTGTGGGAGTTTTTCCCCAAATTGGAGAATAGAGGAAATGGCAAGGAGGTTCTTCTCCAAGATCTTCTTGAAAAGTAGGGAAAGAAGCTTGGGTAAGTAGTTATACAAAACTTACTCCATTTTTTGTTTGTTTTAGACTCTTAGAAGTTTTGTAATGGTGAAATCTTTATTCTATGCTTGTTTTCTCATATGTTTGTAAAGCCCTTTGCTAGGACCTTAGAAACCCAAACTCTTTTGGTGATTTGTGATGAGATCTTTCCATATTATGCTAGGGTCTTAGAAATCCCCAATTTAAGACCCTTACAAAGGTCAATGGACCATTCCCATGCCTTAGGCATAAGACCCGTGGAGGTTGGGAATCAAATTGAGGCAAAATGGTAGAAAACAGGGGAATCAGATCGATCCGAGGGGTGTCAGATCCATCCGTACTTAGCGGATCGATGTGTCACTTACCGAATCAATACGGAGGGCCATCAGATTGATCTGGAAGGGGTCCGGATCAATCTGGTAAGGCTTGGGTGTCTCTGACTGAGACACTAGATTGATCCGGGGATGTCGGATCGATCTGTGCGGATCAATTGACATAGCCAGATCGATTCAACATCGCAAAATTTCAAAAAAATGGAGATTAACGCCTGCAATTTTTTGACCATTGGGAGATGCCAAATCAAGGGTGTACAACTAAAATCATCCCTTATAAGTATAAGAGAGACTCTAAGGAGATCTCTAATACACTTGAGCACACAAGAGAGAAAGAAAAGAGAGATTTAAAGAAGTTAAGGCATTTACATCATCCCAACAACCACAAAGCTTCATTGATGAGCATTCATTGGAGATCAAGAGCCTTGGAAGTGCTTCCCTAGCACTCTCTATTTGAAAATCAAAAGAGGGCAGCAAGGAGAAGGGTTTACTCTCAAGTAAACCCTTGTAAGAAGTTCTAAGAAGTAAAGAGGCACTCTTGGAAGCTCAGTGGAACCCATTGCACACTAGCTCAACAAAGGAGCAACCACCATCAAGTGCAACAAGCAATACATCAACCTTCGAGAGGTAATTTGTGTTGATTTCAAATTTATTTAGAGACCTTAGGACCCACCGGAGACACCAGTTGTAAACCATACCCGTCGGAGACACTGGCTGTAGATCGTACCCACTCGAGACACCGGGTATAGATCATTTCTGCCAGAGACACTGAGAATTGATATAGCTCCGCCGAAGACACCGGGAG
>JAOXJP010218171.1:0-11753 GCA_025762735.1 Platanus orientalis
TTAAATATATATTTATCAATTATCATAATACATCTTATATATATATATATATATATATATATATATAATAATTTAAATATAATGTATTACTAAATTATCCAAAAAATAATACATAATTCAACAGAGTAAAAAAAGAAAAAAAAACTAGGTATAAATGAATTGAACTACTTTGATAAAAAAACTCCAAAATACGTCATTCACCTACTACATCAAGCTTAAAAACTAGTATTGTTACACTATCATACTACAATCGAGGTCTTTCGATATCTTATACATATAGTATGGTCTACAATTAAAATAATCATTCTCTTAAAATAACGAAAAATAAACTAAGAGTATTAAGTTGAGAAGCATACATTTTGATCGTTATCCCTAATAATCAAGTAAATATAAGAAGTTAGTTTATTCAAAATGAGTAATGATTTTTAAGAGGAAAATAACTTTATAAAAGTAGTATGTGTTAAAAGAATAATTAAAGAGACAGACAAAGTCTCAATTAAATGATAAATAAAGCATAAAGAAGAAATAAATGTAAAGAATAACAATATTATAGGCCCTGCTATGTCTTATAAACACATTAGTCTTATAGGTTATTACTTTCATTAGTTGCTATTATTTTTATATGTAATGGGTGATTCTTTGTTCTAGTTTATTTATTTTGACGATTCTTATGCAGCTTTGTCCTTAGTCAATAATTAGAATTGATAACTATATAGAATGGATTTATCCCTTTGGAAAAAAAATATATTAAACATTAAATAAAGTTATTTTATGATCCATTGGAGTGAGGTCATTGTTTGTATAAATTAAAACATTTGGGTAGGATCATTAAATTGGACATGAACATGCTTTTTAGACAAATGATTCATATTAAGTGTCATTTAACACCCATTATAAACAATCAAATGAATTGTCAACACTCTTCGACCAATGATAAACACAGGTTATTAATGCACGTAGATGTAACATAATGGGATCTATGTGTAATGCAAAAAAAAAATAAAAAAACAAAAACAAGACCAAACCCATATTTTTAAAATTTTAGTATAGTTACTATTGATGTAGGCTACAAAACTTTAAAGAGAAGTGACACCAATAGATATTATCGACTTTGTTTTAAACAAGTCCAACATATATATGTAGTAGAGTAAATAGAATAAATTTGGTTTATTGATTTTACATTGAAAGCAAAACATTAAAAATGGAATCCAAAAAGTTAAATCAGAATATAACATCTACTCACAACTCATAACAAAAACACCCAATTAGAATTTTAAACAAAGAAAAATGCATTTGAACGAATAAACAAATTGATAAAAACAATAGGAAAAAAAACAATGAAGAAGTGGTTATATGCTTAAATCGCATATGTTAAAGGGGGAAGAAGGGCAACAAGACTTATGATATCGATCATGAATCAACATCTAAAAGTACTATAGTGAATTATTTTTTGATACAATAGATTGTGGTTCTTCCCTACCTAAAGAGTCTCACAAATTATCTGGGAATCTACTTCTCGTGTACTATTACATAAAAACACATCCTCATATTGCATAGATTGCTTGACTCTTGGGAACTACAACTTTTTCTGGCTGGCTAAATCGATTATGCAATTTCACATAATATTGAACATTGGGTGTGATTAACTAACAAAAAAATAAATAGAACAAAGGCATCTCATATTTTAACATCAAATAATTCAAGGCCACTTAAATCAAATATCTATTTTATTATTATAATATAAACCCTACAAACCATGCATTGCAAAAAATTTGGCACAAAGGAGTATTGTTTTTGTCTATATGTTTTAATCATGCAAAAACATTATTGGGACTATGAGCATGTTTGGATGAGCTGGAGGAAAGCGCTTTCAGAGCTTTCAAAGGTCGACCAACAAAACTGACTCAATGAGGTGTTTGGTTAAGGCAGATGATCCAGATGTGGGAGGTGGGCGATGACAGACAAAGCGTCGGATGAGTTGGAGAGTCGAGACCCACTTTTGTAGAGCTCCCGCACAGGATGAAAGCACGATTTTGTTTTCTATTCCAACTCAATCTCCCATTTCTTCATGACACCAAACATTGATAAAACTATAACCCTTTTCTCCACGATGCCATCACCTCCACAGCAAAAAATAGAGCATATCTCCACCATCAAGTGAAGGAAACAACCAGTATCAGAATGAAGTATCTTTTATTTTTTTTTCATATGTATTTTTAGCTTTTGATTCATTGAGAAAAACCATTGCAAGCTTTTATGAGTTTTGATTCTCATTTAAGAGGAAACCATAGCAACGTCTCTACGGAAGATCCATCAAAACAAAGAAGATAAAAATTGACATATAGGAGAAATTTTAGCCTTCTAATTTTGGTTTTTTTCTGTGTATTTTTTATAAAGGGCTATCCTCTAACAAATATAGAAGATTATTATTGAGAATTTTATTGAAACCTTAATTAAGGTGGTTGCTTCCCTACCACATGTTTGATGTTGTGGCTCTATTAGTTGGTGATGCTGTTTGGTTTTCTTATTCTTCTTTTTTATTGCTGAATCATTCCTTTCACTTGGTAATTATTGGAAGTTATGCTTGAGTTGATTCAAGTTTTTACAATCATAATACCTGCAGATAAGTGATCTACTCTTATTTTTAAAATCTATTAATGTGTTATTAACTTAGGAGTTTCAGAAATATTTGAATACAGTTATTATTAAATTGAGATATATTGATGGCTATTATTCATTTGTTTGACTGAGTTTCTAAATGCAAACGAGTTCTTAATGTTTAGAAGACCTAAATTACTGTGATATCCTTGAAACTTTGTGGATTGATACTTTCTTGGCATTATTACCTTGCAGTAAAATTTATACTCAATCTGATATTGTTGAATATAGTTACCTTTGTCCTAAACTTGTTGTCCTGTATACATTAGCTTGTGTTCTATTTTGAACTCTTGTATTTTTCATCGTATATGTGTCACCCTAGAGTTTGTTGATATGTCTTATATCTTGTGCCCATTACCTGCAGGATTACAACAACCTATAGAGTCATAGACTACCTTGCATTAGTGTTTCTGTTGGATTTGAACTTAGTTTCCTTGTTTCATTAAGTCAAACACTTCTTTGCTCTTATGCACAGCCACAGGATCTGTTGAACGCATACGACTGCTCACGTTGGTGCTTGACCATCCTGAGCTGATATGAGTTGTTCCTGAATTATCTGTAAAATTCAACAAGTATTGCCTACCTGCAAGTGTGCTAACAGGGCTTAATTGACTCAGGTTCTTGAAATTTGCTAGAGTATAGTAATTTGGCAAGGCATGGAAGAGGAGGAGAGACTTCAGTTGGTATTGGGTTAGATTGGTGAGAGAAGGCTTTTAAAGAGATGAGAAGGCATCATCTTTTGTTACAAAGATGGTTACGCCTTGTTTAGTGTTGTTGGCTTGGTTTTGGAATGTTTGGACGACTTTTGTTGATTCAAGGTAGTTAAGGAAGGTGTGAAATGAGCCTACTACAGAGAGTAAATCAGTAATGTTGACCAAGTCCGGTGCAGGTGCCAGTGCCGGAGTTGGAGATAGTATTGGCGATCCAATAGTTTGAGCCTTTGTAGATGAAAAACTCAGCAAGACTAGTACACTAGTGACCATGAAAATCTTGGTAATTTCCATCTTTCTCTCTTCTCTAGTTTAAAACCTTCTTCTTTTACTGTACTCTCTCTCCAAATTCCTGCAAAAAAGCAAAACCAGCAACACAATTATGTCTCAATATATTCACTAATCACTGAAAACCGCAGGAAGTCTTAGTGCATTTAGGCGGAGATCACAAGAACTTCACAGAAAAAATGCCAACAGGTTCATTTTTCTATTTTTGGGGATTTTTTACAAGAAGGAAAAAGGTTTCTACTAGCCATGCGTAGAAACCAGGATCTTCAATTTAAAACTCATGAGGAATCCAATTCATCAATATAAAACCATGCATCAAAACCAGATCGAAGATCCATTTGAGTGGATCTGCCACCTTTTCTCTAAATGGGTCTTTCCCTTCTTCCTACATTATAAGAAGTTTCCCTGAAAAAATCACTACTTACCAGCCAAATCTCTGCAACAACAACAACAACAGAAGCCCAGAAGCTTAATGCTGAACTAACAGTAAAAAACTATAACAAGTTTCCCTGCAAAACCCACTTACCAAATCTCTGCAACAACAACAACAACAGAAGCCCAGAAACTGAATGATGAACTATCAGTAAAAAAATCAGATCTTGATAAACTTAAACAAAACTACCAAATAAGAAATAAAATGCAACAAAAGCATAAATGAGGATTTAGGAAGAGCACAAAGAGCGTTACAGATGCAATGGGAGATGGGATTGATGAGTATACCAACCTGACAAAGAGGAATTCAGAGAGAAGTGAAGCAGGAAAATGCAAGAGCAATTGAAATCTGGAGATTATTATAGAGAATGGGTGGCAGCTGGTGAAGGAAGAGAGGTAGTAGGTATAGAGGGGTGCCAGTTCCTCAATGGGGTATTTCTTTTTAGAAAAGTGAGAGGGAGAGGAAACTTCTTCAAAAGAGGGCCAATGTAAGGTAGGCATTCTATATCAGTCTTCAACTAATTAGTTTTATTTTGATTGGCCGACCTTGCACTCTACCCTACCATTTTCACAACATAATTTATCACCAATTGGTCATGTACAATACACCTAAGAGATGAAGTCGGTGATGCCCATGATATGTGAGCTTGAAGGATTTTGATTAAAACGAATTTCCTGTAGTCCATTTGCTGTAGTCAGACTGTAGCATCAGGGGGTGTCGGGTGACATGTTGGCAGAAAAAGTGAACCATCACAAAAAATGAATCACTGCTTGGTATTTTTTATTTTTTTCTGCCTATGTGTCACCCAAAGCCCTTGCTACTACAGTCTGACTACAGTAAAAGAGCTACAAGAAATCCGTTTTAGATTTTGATTGGTAATCTTTAAGATTTGATGATGTGGCCAATGCTGCCCACTCTGATTTGTCAAAGTACCAATTTTGACTGGGTTTTGAAGGTTGAACCCACGATTTCAAAATGCTGTGGGCGACTCCTATTTCCTCTGAGATGCTCAAGTATGAACCATTTACAAAATACTATACACATGGCTAATCCAGAAGGTTCACAGTCGAGATTTTGGTCCGCATCACTGCAAAAACCCATCACCAAAACCCTGGTTTAGATCCTGTCCTGTCTGCTTATGTCCTGTTAGGACCTGTTCACAACCTAAGTGCATGGTTTGGCATAAAAAGATGTGCATAACTTATGCAAAATCATTTTTTTATGCCAAACCGTGCACTTTGGTTGTGCACTGGTCCTAACAGGACATAAGCAGACAGGACTGGATCCTGAGCCGAAAAGAAAAGAAATCATGGGATGATCATAAATGAGATGGATAATCCATCTAATGAGAAAACTAACTAATTATGGCTGACCCTACCATGTTATTTGCTCTAACCAGTCCAACCAGGCTTAGCTGGTCTTACAACCAGACGGCACTAACCATAGTACCTAGACATGATTTGGCAACATGGGCAACCACAAGAAGTGGGAAAATGATTCAATAAGACCGGCCTCATATGAGACTTCCTCTCGAAACCATCAGATTAAGACCCATGTACCCCATGAAAAATGTTTAAGGCTCCGATTAGCGCTAAGTTAAGCAGACTTTCTTGCTCATTCATTTCATCAATTACTGGAACCCACACCTTTAGACAAATTTAATAATGATGACAGAGGGTGAAAATGATTGACAGATGTGGTTGAACCATGCTAGGTTTGTTCTCCTTCATCAATTACTACCCTTGTCTCACTTGTAAGAAGTCAAATTATATGTAAATACAACTTGAGAAAAAATTCAATCAGATGAGATGTCCCTAACCGTCTGAGAAGACATTTACTTGGTGGTTAAAGCTTGTGTCACTCACCTGAGACTAATAGTTTGTGAGTTCCTTGAAATGCAAGGATACCCTGTTTTAGACTTAAGTAGTACAAGAAAGAGTGCAAAGGGGTGTCTTAGTTCTTATAAAATGCTGAAGAGAAATGATTCATTATCATGGTAATTTGTGTTTTTCATTGAGAAAGGGTTTCCAATTCAATAGTGAAAGGTGGTTGCTCTCAAGGAAAAGCCAAACAAATGGTGTGTGTTAGCTGAGGTTGGCCCAATGATCGAAGGGTTAATTTTGGATCGATGAAAATTATTTTCAAAGCTCTTGAAGAACATTATATAATCAATCTTTTAAATCATCATCCAATTGAATGTTTCATTTAAGGCAACGGTCAATAGAGATGAGGCTTGCATGAATTAGAAGTGGGGATTCCCAGACCCAACTACTTAATAATCATGAGTGCTGACCTTTCTAATTAATTATGATTGATGATGTTTAATCTCTACATTATAATAATCTTAGGACCCCAGTTCTCGTAACCTACATGTGATGCACGCAGTTCAATCCATGTGTTTTCTTTTTGATTTGATGTAGTCAAAGAATAAAGGTAATTAGATATGACATGCCAACTCTTCTTAGGGCTGTCAATGAGCCAAGACATGAGCTGAGTCTAAGCCTTGTCTGTAATTAGCAGAACCAAGCCCCCCCATTGAGTGTTTTTTTAGCCAAGTGAGCCTAAATCAATTATGCTAAGCTCAGCTGGTTAAGGGTTTTATATATTTATATAATATACATAGTGTGGGCATCGGGTAAAACACGGGGAGAGGCTTGCACCTCTCCCGGGTCCCCTTTTCGGCTTCTGCACCCACTTCACCTGCATAGAACTCATCATACACTAATATATATATATATAGATGGAATCAACAAGATGTTTTTTTATCTTAATAAGTTAAAAAAAACAGACAAGAGCCCTTTATTGGGAGCAAGTTTAACCCACAGACTATTGGCTTTAAGATTTGAGCCTGAAACAGGAATCTTGAGTTTGGCGTGCAAATCCAAACCTGAACCGAACTTGCCACAATCTTAATGAGCTGAACCTGAGCTACATACACTAAGACTTGAGCAGAACCTAAGCCTAATCGTTGTGTGATGAGTCTGAGCTAAGCTAGGCAAGGCACAACTCAGCTTGTTGACACCCCTATAATAAAGAAGAAAAATGCTGAGGAGGCAGCCCATCCTCATGGTGGATTTGTATTTTGAACGGCAACGCTTAGCGATCCATATATTTTTCGTCGATTCCACTGATTTCGAGACAGGGAAGGGCAGTCTTCTTAAAATGGGTTCGAAAGTCACATTGATATCAATTGAATTGAGTTGTTTTTACTCAAAAAGAAAATGATCACTGAGAAATCTTATGTTCTCAAGAACACAATTTTCTTCTTACGTATACATACTAGCAATGCTAAGAAGACTGCCCCTTCCAGTAGTCTCTATTTGCCCATCCCTTTGAAATCAAGGCAACCTATAAAAAACCTTAGGGTTGCTTGGCAAAACCTTAGGGTTGCTTGGCAGGCCAGCAACCTAAATGCAAGGGCGGCCAAACGGGACCACACAGGGTCTCTACTAGCATGCAGTCTCTATAGCGTTTTCCTTAAGAATAAGCCCATATAATTACTGATTTTTGTAAAGTCAAAGATGTTGGTACCACATACCATATAAAAGACGAGGACATTCAAGGGTTAACTAGTCAGTAACGAACTCTAGAGAGGGATGTGAAGATCTCTGCAGTTCAACTTAAAGAAAGGTATAATGAGGAAAAGGGTGTTGATTTGGCCCATTTGAGACTTTTCTCCTGATTACCCTTCCTTCATCTTTCACTTCTGGGCATTCAACTACAACCCATTTGTGGACCCAAATGGCTGAGTTGTGAATCATCATCCATTGATTTTAGCCAGATTGAAGAACACACTAAGGTTGCAACATGGAATGAGATGATCATTCTGGTTTTGCAAATTATTTTGTGTATATAATTTTGTCATGGGACAGTGACTTCAGTATTCAAATGTAATATAAAACCAACATGAGATTGTTTTATTCCATGTGGATTCTAAACACAACAGGGCCATTGATTTTTATTGTCTGTCAATCTGAACCACTTCAAGACTGTCATTAGTGTATAACCAGTGAACCTTAGCTAGACTTTTTTATTTATTTATAGTGTTGATTAATAACAAAAGTTCCAAAACAAGCTCTTGCATATTATAGCTGCATAAAATCCTAAAAAGTTATCAAATTTAACACCCGTTTGGTTAGAAACAAACCCAGTTCCATGTGACTAAGCTAGAATGAATGAAAACGAACAAGAATAAAAGAGAAAAGCATAGAATCCATACATGATAATAAGAAGAACAAAGCAAAGGAGAAAGTTTACGTATATTTGTAGTCACGACTCAGGTGTGTGAAGAAAGATAAAGATACAGTTACTTAGCAAATTCATCGCCTCTACTGCTTTCAATTTTTAACATTCCTCTATACAAATGGTTAACAGGCTTATTCTAAAGAAATGGAACTTAACACCTGGTCTGAATTTGTAGAAAAGCAACAAGGAAGACTCTCTTATTACATGGTACCCATGAAATGGATTTCTAGACTTTCTTTTTCAAACTTTTTTGGGGTCTTCTTGCACTCCATTGTTTCAAAATATGGTCTTAATAAGGTGGGGTGCTAGCTGAATGAGGGAAAACTGTTGTCACAGAAGTAAAATACTCCCATCTAAGTCGATGGCCATTCTTTCCTGATGTCAAAGGTGTAGTTGATCTCCAAGTAGCACTGGTTGTCATCATCAACAAACTGAAAACAGAAGCAGATCAATGAAACATGAGGGTGATGAGATTATTATGACTACCAAAACAGTTATGAGAGAAAAAAGAGCAATGGTGTTCAATGCGTGATTATTAGACGCCTGACAGAATAAACGTTTGGGAGTGTGTTGCACAGGTGGCCCATAAACTAATTGGAAGAGTTCAAATGGTGCTTTACTTTTTGGGTGTGGAACCTCCCAACAGGTTCAAAACTTAGAAGAGGGTCAGTAAAAAAGTTTACATTAGGTGGTTAGCTCTTGGGTCACACCCATTTTGAAGGGATGGGGCCACTCGTACATTATGGATCATTGACGATGTTGACCTTCAAAGTCCTTATGAAGGGCATAAATATAACAAGATATACTGTCAATTTCCATAGATAATGATGCCTATTGAGAAGGATAGAACTTAAACACCTCACCAAATGCAATGACAATGAGAGACAGTTTATATCCACGAGTACAAAAAATTGTCTTTATCCTATATATGTGTCCAACGTCAAAGTCTGGACTGTAAAATTTGATTAGTAAGATCTGTGATGTGTTTTTGGTTGGGGGGTTGTGATCCATTCAATATGTGGTCAAAAACTGAATAATCTGATTGATGCACCATGGGTTGCATTTGCAGTTGCATTTAAAATACAAACTTTCTGACCAGACAGATGCGGTGCTTTCTCTTTATGCCATACATAATTCAAAAATTACCAAAGAGGATTGGAGAAAGGGTCACTCCTGAACCTCAGAAGCTTAGGAACCTTACATATATAATGTGGGTACTTCACTTAGTATTAGAATACAGTGTAGCCAGAATTTATTGTGATCACAACGGCAATTGATGGACAAGCACACTGGATCCTGGTTGATTTGTTTGACATAAGTAGACTAAATTACTGATACAGATCAAATACTATGATAAGGATAAATCCATGGGCATTGGAACCGAATTGTTCAATTCACACATAATGTCCCTTACCTGCATCAGGTTGATGCTATATATCTACAAATGCTTACCTGTAATGAGAGTGTACGAGTATCATAACAAGATAAACATAACTCATTTGGTTGGGCATACCTTTGTTCTTGCTGAATATGATCCTCTAGCAAAAATTCCAGAAGGGGTGGTTTCTTCAGGCATCTCATGTGTATAAGGTTCTGGCTGTGGACTGAAGGTTCCAAGCATCTCTTTTGTGTTGTCCACTGAAATAATATTATTGTGAGGGAAACATGGCGTATTAAAAATTCCTTTCTCAGAGGTATAAACCTTAAATGAATTCGATTTTCAATGGACCCAGAGAGAGAGAGAGAGGGTACCCCTGACACCAGTTTTCCAAACCGTATTGGCGTATTTTAAGCCAGAGACAATGTTGTTGTTGACCTTGAAGGAGAACTTTAGGCTGTAACGGCTGCCTTCTTTCAAGGTAAACCACGGACCCTTGGGGTTTCCAACCTCAGGAAGGGGAAGAAGAAGATCAGATCTACCAGGGGAGAGGATTGAAAGGCTCAGGATCTTAACATCTGGTTCCAAAGTTTCTACAATAAAGGAACCCAAGAAAATGTAAAACACAAGACTCAATTTTATATAATTAGAAAACAAACACAACCCACTTAATAAAAACATAAAAAAGGAACCAACAGATGGAAAGTAATGCACATAACCTATTACTACATATAGAAATTACAAATTAAAATGGTGAAAATGTATTCAAGATCTTGACTTTTTATCCCATTAGATTATATAAAAACATAAAAATCTTGAGTTAAATTTGCTTGAATGAATAAGAGAGGGAACACATACACATTCTATCTGAAAAAAAGACCAAAACACACACACACATTTTCTAGATTCTAAGAAATGAAATTAGACCAAAAAATAATCACTTAAAAGATATAGTAGTGAACTTTACCCAAAAAACTCTGCTTTAAAAGGGAAAGAAAAAATAGATTGTAAGAAAGACAAAAAATTGTTTATAGTGTGGAACAAGTTAAAATTGAAGCTTCCTATGACCAAAAAACTGTTAAAATAGAAAATATTCCTTCTATAAATTCGATTATCTGATAAAAGATATAATAAAAAATAATTATTTTTCTCCAAATTCAATTGCAAAACTATTACATTTAAAAAGAGAAGTATATAAGCACCTCCAACAGAATTCAAATCTACACTCCCAAGAAGTTTTTCCTTCCACCTCCGCAGACTCTCATCTTCCTGAGAAAAATTAATCAGAGCATAACAATGCTTGCTTTTAACAACAAATATCACCAACACAAACAGAAAGAAAGGCCATAAATTAACTCAAACAATCAATATTAAAGACCAAACATTGAAATTGTAATTGCTTTCAACAAGAACCGACCTTATCCTTCTCAAGCTGTTCTTTGAGTGTACGCTGCGGACCCAACTCTGGTTTCCCTTCTTCATCATCGTCTTCTTCCTCAAATGCATAACAAGAAGTCTCACTCACCTGTCTTTCATACTTCTCTCCTACTTCATCAACATCCTCTTCAGTTGTAGTTGTTGGTGGTGGTCTTTTTGTTTCTCCAGAGCCTCCACTCTCCACCCCACCTTCTCTGCCGTCATCAAAACCCATGTTCTTGGAACTTGAAACAGCTCCAACAGCCAAAAGAGACATCAACAACTCATGAACAGTAAGAAGAACCAACAAGCCCCAAGACCCACCTCGCAAATATGATGAACACAACAAACAAACACAGCACAAACAAAGAATCTTATAAAACAGAGACCTATTGTCAATGAATCCCAAAATTAACAATCCTCCCAACCCTCTACCCAAAAGCCCACAAAGGAATAGTCCTTCCAAGAAGACAGAAAACCCAAGAAAGAACAGAAGAAATGAGAGAAGACAAAATAGAAACTAATAGTTGTTCCTCAAGCTGTTTGTTCTGTTCTAGAGAGAGGCGGGGGGGGGGGGGGGGTTGGCAGGGGACGTTTTAACCAAGTTTGGAAAATGTCATTTGGT
>JAOXJP010218182.1:0-11753 GCA_025762735.1 Platanus orientalis
CAATACTGATGTGTCAGCCCCTGACAAAAAGCAGTGATGAGCGCTTGTTAAGGGAAGCGTCCATAAACCAATCCCAAGCCCGAGAGCCTCACATTTACAATTGTTTCTATAAAAGCTTTTTTTATTGGTTTTCTGTGTAATTAAAAGATTTCAGCGAAATGTGTTTCTTTCTTCTTTTTATTTTATTTTCTTCTTTGTCCTCTCTTCTCCACCAATCATAACCTTGAGGTCATCAAATACTATAGGCATTCAAATCTTCGTAATGCATATATTTTTTTAATGAAAAATAAAAAACCCCCATGTGCACATTGTATATATTAAAAAAATTGGGATCTTAGCCCTCAATAAGATCTTTTATATAAATTCAAGGTCATTACACAATTTAACAAAGCCTTGTTCCATTTTTTTGGTAAAATTATTCTAACTACTTGGGGTCACACTAATCCTGCTCCTCTATTCCACCATTTAGGACCATTTCTTCAATGAAATCACAAGCACTAATGTCTTTCTTCATTACTTCAACATAAGTCAATTTTAGGCCTTTTCTCTTGTTCTTTTTAACACCTTGAACTTGTACCATTTCATTCCATCTTCTTACCTACCTATGCCACCTCTAAGCTCTCTCAAATTTATTCATTTATGTTTCTCTTTTTAGTTTTGCCACTCTTTGTTGGGTTTTGGGTAAGTTTTCAGCCAAAATTAAACTTCCACTCAAGTTGGAAACATGTGGGTGTTCTTTTCATGGGTCCCATAAGACTAAAAATTTCATTATATCTCCATATATGATATATGAAAGCTATGGAATATGCTTTTTCATGTCATGGATTTTCTCTTTGAATGTTTTTAAGTGGATAAAAAAGGTGTTTTTTTTTGTTTTGAGAAAATGCCAAAAAAAGGTTTTTTCACAAGTTTGATAGAAGTAAGAGAGAAGGGTGTAACAAGGTTAAGAGCTTGAGTTCTAAGGTGAGAACTTATTAACTTGAGCAAGAGAGCTTTGTACATTTTTACTTTTCTCATGTAGTGAAGAACAAAAATCCCTATAGACGTATACATCTTGACCAAATCACATAAAATTTTCATCTTGATTGATTGTTGATTGTGTCGTGAGTGGCTTAGGCTGGTATCTCATCATGTACAATATATGGGTTGTTTCCATTGCGTTAACACTCTTCCATCTTACACACATACACACATATTACAATTATTACGCTACCCAACATTCTACTTCATAAAAAGCATTGTCGGTCTTATACATATATTATTAAATATCCTCTTCAATTTCAATGGTTTTTGTCCATGACTAGAAGCACCCCTCGATTTCACCCACCCTACTCTAATTCTATGAACAACATTATCTTGAATCTCTCCCTCCTTAAGGATGATTGAGTCGAGATAAAGGAAATAGCCACTCTAGAGTATCTCTTAGTTTTAGAATTTAGCTACTCTAATTTTCATTCCTATTTTTATATTAAAAAAAAATGGCATCATATATATTTTATTTTAGTAACAATTATGAAAAAATATTTTGACTCTAGAATATCCCTCCATATTTCTAACTTGGCATTTACCCTATATTTAGTTTCATCACTCAAGACAATGTTATTGACAAACAAAGTATACCATGTGACCCTTTTGTATATGCCAAAGCTCATCCTTAACTAAAGCAAAGATATATGGGTTCACTAAACTTTGGGGTGAATATATTGTGATGGTAAATGTGTTAGTCTCTTCACAAGTTTTCCTAACACTTGTTATCATTCTATCATTCAAATCCTTAACTAAGTCAAAATATTTATTTGGGATTTCATTGTTCTCCAAAGTCCAAATGATCTATGTATGTATCTGAATATGTTTTATCTAATAGAATATATGGAGATTTTTTTTCGCTAAATTTTTCAATCAATCACTGAAATAAGAAAATAACTTCAATCGTCGATCTCTTAAATTTAAATTCAAATTGATCTTTTAGATACTTTAATTTCATGTTTTAGTCTATTCTTATTCTCTATCTCCCAAAGCTTCATCGTGTGGGTCGAAAGCTTGATCCCGTGATAATTGAAGTAACTCTATCTCTTATGCTTTTGTAAAAATGCACCATGATGTTTTCATCCATTCACTTAGCATTTATTAGTTCTAACAATCTTGTTGAACAACTTAACTAGGATAAATCATTGACCCCCATGCATATTTCTAACCCTCAATTGGGATACCATCTAATCCTCATATTACATTGTCTTTATCTTTCAAAATGTCACTCTAACTATAGATAGTCTAACTTGACAAAAATACAATGATCTTTGATCCCATCAACTCTATTGATTCCTCACAGGAAAACATTTCTCACATTATCTTTTGTTAAGAAATTCTAAAATAAGTCCCCACCTTTCTTTATATCTTTGCTTTTCTCAAAAACTTATTTATCATCACTCTTAATAAATATAAAATGATTTAAGTCTCTACATTCTCACTCTTTCATTCTAAAAATTTTGTATATATCCATTCACCGTCCTTAACACCTAATTTATTATAAAGGTGTTCACACGACTTTAAGTTTAGCCTCGTTTATTGCTTATTTAAACTTCTTTTTGGTAATATTATACTTTTTAATTTTACCTGATTTTAGTCTTTTGTCAAACCTTATAACTAGACCTCTTGGCTACAATAGTTATTTGAACTTCGTCATTCCACCTAAGGTTGTCAAAAAGGAATACTAGCCCAGCTCATCGTTTGCAAAGCTTGAGTGTAACACCTTGCATATATACATGCACTTAGTAGGACCTTAGAGGTATAATCAATGATTAAATGTTTTTGGTATATTTAATTTTATAATTTAACTTTATTAATGGTATTTTAGCACACATAAGTGAGTGAAAAAAATTTAATTACATATAGAAGGAAAAAAATAAGTCAAAAACATGACAAGCTCTGAAGCTGACCCAAACAGTTTAGATAACTTCATAAATAAATCTATATCAATCTTATAGAAATCACCCTACAAATCATATATCATTGGAAAGATCTATGAATCTACTTTTCAATGCCACAAACAATAAATAAATTGAAGTTTCTTATAAGAAGTTATGACAATTTTTTCACCAAGTGTTTATGTCATCTGATATGGTCTGAGTCAATAGATTTTGATATAACTTTAAAAATATACCAATAAAAATGTAGGAAGAATTAGTGAAAAAATTTTGTGTCATTGAAAATTTATTAAATTCTAGTTTCCAACAAAACAAACGAAACGGCAAGTGAATCCGAGTTTTATAGAGAAAGTTATAGTCATTTTCCCCACCAGGTGTTTGGGCTACAAAAAATTTAGGCATGATGATGTCATGAAATAGGAAAATTTTGTACAATTGCGAAAATCATGATTTTTTTAAGATTTTAAAAACTTTTTTACTAGAGACCCACCTAAAGACAAAATTGAGGATTAAGGTTGCTATTTAGACCTATAAAAACATAAAAACTTATAAAAGAGATGATCTTTTGAAGAAGTTTTATAAGAATAGAGATTTTGGAAAGAAAAGCTAGATTTTGCAAAGGATTTTGAAATTTTTGAAGAACTTAAAACTTATAAATGAATTTATAAGTAAAGAAGTAGGAAAACATGTAAACTATTATTTTGTTTTGAATTCATATGTTCTTAAATCTCTATTATTCCATTTTAGAAGAGATGAAAATCGTTTTTGAACCGAATTTGAATCATTTTTCACTGGTTTTGGTTTGCCTAAAGTGCTAAAATATGGTCTTTTAAAAAAATTAATTAGTTTTGCAAAACCATGATTAAAAGTGATTTGTTTTCAATTCTATAGAATTTTTAAGAATTATTTTCTTCCTTTGAATCCGTTTTTGTAATGGTATTACATGTAAAACTATGTTTTAAATGAGAAAAATTAAGAGTTTTAAAAGAAGGTTTTATTTATAAAATTGGAAAAACTATTACATAAATTGTTTTGATCTTATAAATATCTTTAGAGTTATTTGTTTACTGATTTGTAATAAAACCTACTTGTTTGATTATTTGATAGATCCATAATGTCTTTGAATCCTACTTTTACGAAGAAAATAGTAGGTTTTATATACTATTGATCATGATTTGTGAAGAGTACTGTTATAGAAAAATTTGTTATATTATGAAAATTATGTTCTAAAGATTGTGCTTAAGGGATCAAGCATATTTTGTTATGTTTATTTTGTCTTAGTTAATGTAAAGAATTGTTATATGTTGCTTCTATGAATTATATGATTTGATTTAAACTACAAGATAATGATATGTTATGTTAAAAAGCCATCATGTCCATCAAGAGGATTTATTGATAAAGCTCATTTCATTGGATATATGGTGTGAATTGTATGAATCCTCATTGCTAACTACATTGGTAGTAGTAATAACTCACCTCACCGGGTATATGATATGAACTAGACCCTTCTTATCATAGTTTAAATGGTGAGAACTGGAACATTCTCACTGAGATTTAAATGATGCAAATTATTATATGTTCTGGGTTAATAACAAAATATGATCTATTTCATTATGGATATGACATGATATATGTTTTAATATATTATGTTTCATTCTATTTAAGTTAAAAGTATATGATTACCATTGTTTCTGTTGTATACATGTAACTGTAATTTCAATAAAATGTTTAATATTGTAAAAAATTGATTTATGAATTGTTCTGCATATTGATTAGTAAATATGAAAGTATATATTCGTTTCTGTAATCATGCTAAGTCTTGATCCAACGTTTCTATTAGTTTATTGTTTTTTTTCCTGAGTTTATCAAGTTAACCCAAATTTGGCACCATAGATGATGAGGAGATAACAAAGTAGCAGATCAAATATATATGATTGGAGAGCTAACTGGATTTCATTATGCTATGAGACATTAATTTTATTATTTTAGTTTCGAGACTTTATTCATTTCAGTTTAATTTTTAAAATGATGTAATAAGTTAGGGATTTCAGTATTTAATTTGTAGATGATGGTTTAGATTATATCAGACTATTCATTTAATGTTAATGGGAATGTTAGAATATACTTATGGATTATGGTTTATGGAATATGAAATTTTATACCGATCAGACTTATGTGGAAAGATAATGAATGACTATTATATGAAAAATGTGATTGATGTATTATTCCACTGTGAAAGAATGAAAAAAGAATGAAAAATTTATACAGGTTATGAAAGAATAAAAAGTGTTAATGTCACGTGCCAAATACATGAACCTACTAGTATGGGTTTCAGGACACGACATTGAGCCATGTTTGAAGCTTGCCGAGCTAAGCCTGAGCTTCCAATTGAACTCATATATATAAGTGAGCCTGAGCCGATATGCACTAGGCTTAGTTTGTTAAGGATAATATATATATATATATATCACTTGTTATATTATATAATTTCAAAGATAGTCAATGTTGCACACAATACTAACTTTAACTCTAACTATAATTTTCAAATCAATTCAAGGTGATTTTCCTTTGCCTATAAATAAGACCTTTTTCTAGCCATTCTAGATAGAAAATGAAGAGCCCATTAAAATTTTTATTTAGAAAAAAAAACCTATCCAACTAAATATACATAATAATTAATAAAATATGAGAGAGAGAGAAAGAGAGAAATCATTGAAGAAGAAGAAAGCTAAAAACAAAAGAATGTTCAAACAAGTTATAGTTCAAACTACAAAAGATAGAGTTTTTACCTCATTCCCTCCTTTCACACTCTCATAATTTATTCATTTTCAAACCCCTTCTTCTTGAAGATGAAATTGTCTACAGCTCAAAAGCACCATGCAGTCCAAAGGGTCCTTTCATAGCCACAAACATGGTTATGATTTGACACCCTCAAGATTTAAATATCGAAATTCAATCAAATCACAACCATTTTTGTGGCTGTGATATGATCATTTGGAATGTAGAGATATTTACTTTCCTCTTCTTTTTTGCCAAAAAGAACGTTGTTCTCAAATTTCTTCAAATCCTTCATTTTACTATGTTGTTTTTTCAACCTTCTTTCTTATTTTTATTATTATTATTTTGTTTAAGTTTTCGACCATATTTTTTATTTTTATTTTTATTATTTGGTTTAAGTCTTATGTATGTATCATACCAACCACAACTCTCTACTCTTTCAAAGTAATCAATTTTCAAGATGTTAGAAAAACCCTCTTAACAAAATCATTTAGGCCTTGTCTGTTATAAAGTAATCTTATTTATTACAAGGTAAACCATGGGAAAATTAGGGAAACCATACTTTAACCCCAGTTTCATATTGTCTAATACATGGGATACTAGATGGAAAAATTTGGTAAAACTACCTAGGGTGTTGAACCTTTCCTATGTTTTACCATTTCTTCATATATTTGCTCATTCACCTATTCATACAAAAAAGGATGATAATAAGAGGGGAGGGGAAGGGAAGGGAAGGGAAGGAAATGAACAGTAACTTTTCTTTTCTTTCTCTTTCTCTCATTTTCTAAAGTGATTTTACTTTTTCCTCCTTTTCTCATGGTTTACCTTGTAACAGACAAGGCCTTAGGGGTGCTTCTATTTGACTTAGATCGCAACATTTCAAAGTAACTCTTTTATAAATGATATTCACCAAAATCATTTGATTTTAGTAAGGTTTTTTTCTTTAAATGGCTGGGATATTGCATAAATAATCTTATTGATTTTTTAAATCATATATTGAAGTGTATGATGATAAAAGGATTATTACATTGATTTACTCTCATCATCTTATATCATTGTGTAAGAAGATAAAGAATAAAATCTCCACACTAAAACTCATTTGAAATTTTCATTTAATTCAAAATTTCATTTTTATCTTAGAAAATACCCCAAAAAAGTGCTTTCTTTTACCAAGTATCAAGAGTTTATAAAATTGAAACCACAAATGCAAGGTATTGAGATTTAACACCCCCCCCCCATAATGTGGAAGCCATTTGGGTCACTACCTAAGTTCTCACATGTAAGAATCATGGATTGTCCTTTATTTTTATTTTTATTTTTGCATTATTTCTTTTGTTGTTAACTAGGAAAATCATGTAATAAATGTGTTGTTCTTATGCTATTTTTGTTGATTGAACATATCACAATTAGTAAATATTTCATCACTGAATATATATATATCATAACAATATTTTAGTAGGTTATGATATCATTCAAGAATCAAAAAAAGCTATAATGGATACATTTAGTAAATTACTTACAATATATTATATTTTTGATAAAGTATCAATTAGAAACTACAATAATATGTATCAATTAAAGGTAATGAAAGAAGATTTGGAAAAACTTATTGGTTTGAAGGTATCGTTGATGCACCTCTAATGACACTGTTTGTGGCCCATGGTGTAGCAGGGTCTTCTCCGACGACCGTTCTAAGATTCAAAGATAGTAATATCTTAAACCCACACATGCAATGAAAGATCAAAAAACAAATGGTTTTATTTATAGTTCCAACTGAATCAAAAAAACAATAGAATCTTCAAAATAACAATCTAAAAAGCTGGAAGAGTTCATATGAAGTTTCTTCTTTTTGTACAATTTTTGTAGTTCTTCACTTGTCTTGTAATCACGATTAGTCTTCTCCTTTTATAGAAAACATTTCACTTCTCTTGTCATTGAAAATAGTCCAATGTTCTAAAATTTAATCATTTGAGCTATCATTTTATTTTCATTGATTGGCTTTCTAAATGACCGTAAGGGCCAACGTACTAATCAATTAAAAAACAAGAAGTAATTTAATTCATATTTAATAACAAAATAAGTATGACAAGAACCGTTGTTTCTCTTGTACCAAAAATATAAAGAAGAGAAATAACGCATCTCTTGTGATAAAATTGGTAACAGCAATCAATAATAATAATAAATATTAAATTGATTAGGAAAGATTCATATTTTGAATCTTACCCATAATGTACAACAAAATGAACATACACTACCAATGCCACTTTGCTAGGGTGGCCGTGACATCATCCTCTCAAGGAGAAGACTAGGGATCAAATCTCTTTGCCAACACTGTGCAAAGTGTCACTTCATGCTGGCTGTCAAGTAATGAATGGCTGGGAATTGGTGAGGATTTTCTATGCCGATGTTAACCTCCACTGAGGTCAAGGGGTGGCCACATTAGCGTCAGAAGTGATTTATACTTCAAAAATGTAAATCACTTTTGGCGTTAATGTTTCCACCCGTTTGACCATTGGCAGAGGTTAGACGAGGATAAGGTTGGCATATAAAATCCCAGCCAGCTCCAAACACGCTCTACCAAAATAAAAATAAAAATAACATACACTGATCACATAGTGCTTGCAGATCTTAAATATTGGACTAGGTGCAAAAAAAGGTTCCTTACGTTCACCACAATACCCATTAGTTGTGGCAAGTTTCCACCAAATAGCCCTAACAAATATTGGTGCCAATGATTCAGCTCAATCTCATCACAGCAGGATTGTCTCATGCCCAACTCAGGCTTGGTTCATTAAGATTGAGCTGAGCTCAGCTTGCAAACTCAAGCTTACTAGTTTATGTCTGAATCTTGAAGTCCCATGGATAAAAAATGCTCCAAAAGTTAAAGATGTAGATTTTTGTTTTTTTGTTTTGTTTTTTGGGTAATGACTAGCAACCCATACTTTTCAATAAATATAATAGATATGTATGCAACATAATAAACCATATCTACTCCTTTACATTTTTAAAAACTATTAAAAGTTAAGCTTTTAATGAGTGCCCGGCTCAGCTCAAGATCACTTAGCTAAATGAGCTTATTTGGAGGCACGGGCTCAACTCTACAAGCTTCGAACAATGCTCAATGCTCAGCTCATGATCAGTTGAATTCCAAGCCAAGCCTTCATTACAATCCTACATACCATGAAACAAAAAGAAGCCTTACCTTTTATTACTTTGGTAAAACACAAAATATATTTAAACGAGTTAGTCTGTCACGAGGATTCGGTGCAATGGCCCCTTAAAGAATGCTTAAGGCCTCCCATGTGTAGAGGTGGACACACCAGTGCCAAAAAGTTATAATCACCCCCAAAAAATCACTTTTTTGACGCTAATGTGTCCACTCCTGACACAGGGTGGACCAGTGGCATTTTTTAAGGGGTCACACCAAATCCAAGCCTATTAGTCTGGGTCAACGCCTAAAAAGAAGCCTCATATCCTCTGCACCGCCCCCCTTGTGCGACGTCATGAGCCGAGACACAATGGGGGTATCATTTCACTTTTTGGAGATGTCGCATCATCCCCCAAAAGTGAAATGATACTTCTCCTCTGTCTTGGCTCACGAAGTCACACAAAAGGAGGTGGCGCAGAGGCTGCTCCCCCTCTCCCCCCCCCCCAAAAAAAAAAAAAAAAAAAAAAAAGAAGCATTGGATCTATATCCTCTACGTCACCTTGTAGTGAGCCAAGGTGAGCCACAAACACAAAAGGGTGTGGGGTCAATGCATTTTTTGCAGCTGCTCATCGTGTCATTCATGGCAGTGTCAATTTTTTATGACCAAAATTATATCACAATCTTTTATCAAAATTTAAAAAAAAAAATTTATTTCACAATCTAACACTTGGCATGCCTAGGGTTAAAATTGTAAAAATGGTAGTTTTTTTTTTACCAAAGGGTAGGTGCCCAAAACGGTTTAAATTCAATTATTGATACAAATCACACATTGGTCACACCCATTTCAATTAGAAGATTTACATCCCCTCCATTCATGAAAGAGCATTTCTGTGGCCAAAATTGTCTGTGACCACACCACACCACACCACAGACTTGTTACGCAAACACCACGTGTCAGCAATTCCGTAGTCACAGAGGGCCAATGACATTTTTGGTCACTGAAAAAAAAAACTTAATCCAGGGGCAAAACTCAAAAGGAGGTTGCCGACCCGACCCCCACACGACAATTTGAAGCCCACGAGTTTGACAGATCTTGGTAACGAGCTTACGCGCGGAGAAGGGGTTCGGATCGGACGGTCGAGAAAGTCGCGTCAAATGAAAGCTAACCAGCCAAGACCTTTTTCTTTTTTTATATATTTTCGAGCTGCTGATTCCTCTCTCTCTCGTAGAATTCAAATCCCGCAAAAAGCATAAAATCATCACCGCGCCTCTTCTCTTTAGTAGTGTCTTGGGGAAGAAAAGGAAAAAATCAAGATGGTATATTCTTTGACAACCCGTATTCGCTAGGGTTTCGGCTAGGGTTTTTGCTGATCGTTTGTGGTTTATATTTTGTTCTTCGTTTACAGGCGCTTCCGAACCAGCAAACTGTGGATTACCCTAGTTTTAAGCTTGTGATCGTCGGTGATGGCGGTACAGGTACTTGATTCTTCTTCCTTTATGTGGTTCTTTTGGGGAGAAGCTCTGTTTTTTCTTGATTTCTATTCGATTTGAGGGTTACAGATCGATTTATTTTTCGTTGTTCGTTTTTATTTGATTTCGAAACTGGATCGTTTAACATGTATGCATTTGAGGCGGTTTGTAGTATTAAAGATTTGTTTTTTACTTGCCATTGTACTTCGGATCGGTCGTAAGAGCTGATGAAATAAGTGTTTTCTCGATGCAGGAAAGACGACATTTGTTAAACGACATCTTACCGGAGAGTTTGAAAAGAAATATGAGCGTAAGTACTTGATCCATTCGATTAATAGTTGGTTTAGTTCATCTGTTGTTTGGTTTTCGTGATTTTGGTCGGTGAAAATGTGATTTACAGCGACGATTGGTGTCGAAGTTCATCCCTTGGATTTCTTCACAAATTGCGGAAAGATCAGGTTCTATTGCTGGGATACCGCTGGCCAAGAGAAGTTCGGTGGACTGAGAGATGGATATTAGTAAGTTATTTGGTGTGAAGCTAATGGAAACTTGTTTTTTCATTTTGAATCATGGATGCTAGCATTTACTTGATGAAAGTCCTATTGGTTGCATGTTTTAATGTTTTTAGGTAGGTTCATTGATGTTTCCCCATTAAGATGGTTTTTTTTTTCATTTTAGTTGCAGAAAAAAATATAATTTTTGGTAGGTTCATTGATGTTTCCCCGTTAAGATTTTTTGTCATTTTAGTTGCAGAAAATAATATAAAATTTCTGGTGTTCAGCTGATATTTTTTTTCTTATTGATTTGTGTAGACATCGGCATTCGGGAGGGGTTTGGATGCCCTTGCCCGCCCATGGTTTTTGGGTCCACTCTTCGGCGCCTGAGGCCGGTGCGTGAGAGGTTGTTAACCCTTTTACAAGGTTTAAGCTTTTTTTGAATTCACCACCAACTCGTATTTAACCGATGGAGTTGGACATTGGTTCTCATCTTCGAGAGAAGAAGAGAAATCTAGACTCAGGGGTCTAGGGGTTTTTGACTCTTTGTACTGGTATGAGTTCTTGAGATTTAGGGTAAGTTGTTTAGTTGCATTTGTGGAAGGTGTTAGGTACCCCAAATACCCATCTTTTTAGGGCGATTTCTCTCATTCATACATGTTTTAAATTATGCTAAAGTCTATGCTCGTTAAATGTAAAGTTATTAGTCTGGACCACCCCTGTAGTGTGATCATTACAGTCGCACTTGAGACATAGTCTCGAGCAGCCTACATACCCGATCTTTATGGTTCATGTGTTCCTAGGGTTTTGTCGGGATCAGACTATATTTAGTTCTAGAGGTTTGTTGTGTGTACCAATCTCAGTAGTCAAGTACGTCTGACTGTGAGAGTGATGTAGGGTAGATTCATTTTAGATTATTTGGATACTTATAGAGTACTC
>JAOXJP010218193.1:0-11753 GCA_025762735.1 Platanus orientalis
TATACTATTGATAATTTTAAAATAATTAGTATATTATATATAATACATATATATTATGTATGTAAAAGTTCGGGCCCTGGACTGGGCCAAGGTAAGCCCAAGCTCGACCCTCAATAAAATCCAGGCCTCAGGCCGGGCTCGGGTCCTTAACAGGCTTAACTCAGGCCGGGCTTTTTTGGGCCAATTTGAGGGCTAGGCTCTGGCCGGCCCGGCCCATGCCCACCCCTACATCGAAGGATAATGGTGTGCTTCAAGAGAAAAAAAAAAAAAAATTATACAAAAAAGACAACAGAGTAAAGGCATGCTTCTATATCTAAAGGAAAAAAACCCATCGCCATGGAGAGAGGCCACAAAGAAGCTAGCAGTCACAACTGCTGAAGATGAATTAGGAGGGGTATGTCTGTATGCCGTTGCAGTTGGCAACGTGGGAGGGGTTTGAACACCTGGTCCACCTGTTGTAGGAGGTGATGATGGAGTTGGGGCGCAATCCACAGGTGTTTCAGATGTGGGAGCTGGCAATGCAGGCAGATTTTGAATAGTTGGTGGCCCATTTGTGGGGGGTGATGATGCTGATGTGGGGCTGAATGAAGGGGAGGTCCCAGATGAGGTAGCGACAATAATGGCTAACTTTTTGACTGCATCGCTGTGCCTGCCAAGTGCCAACGGTACAAATGTAAGTAGTGCCCGCCTTCCAAGTCCAGTCATGTTTGCTAGGCCGGTTGTGATGATGGAACCAATAGGGTGTTTTTTTGTTGCATGCATCAAAATCTGTCTTTGACACTTTGGCCACATCATGTTATCCAGTGGTGAAGCTGAATTCTACAAGAGAGCCGTAGCACTAAATTAGAGAGTGGAAAAGAATGATAACGTAGAAAAAATTTACACAAGTTCCAAATATCATTGCTCTATTCTTCATGGAGAGAAAGACCAAGGATCACATGCTGTTGCTGCTGCTGTTGTTGGGCTTCATCAATAGAGAGTATATCAGAGATTGGAAGCCGCTATGAAGGGAAACTGTTCCAGCATTTTGTCATCAATGATTGCAAGACTTGTGGGCAATCCTTGGGGATCTCTGGTCTCAGTCCACAAGCGACAATTCCCACAACTGCCTGAACGGACGAATAAGCAGCATATGCTGCCTCCCCTGTCACCAACTCCCGAACTACCATCCCGAAATTATACACATTGCTCATCCATGTCTTTGTAATGCTCTCTGGATCGCCTGCAATGATCTGTTTCCACCAATAAAACCACCCATGTCATTACTTTCATTACTTACTCCTTAAAATTGCAAATAAATAAGTGGCTTCTCACCAAACAAAACCACCCATTTCATTTCTTCCATTACAGAAACTCAGGATTGAAATGACTACATTTATAAACATCCAACATTTGATAATCTTGACTTAGAAAACCTGTACTCCTAAAATCAAGTTAAACATATTTGGGCAATAATTGTATCTACACAGGTGCCTAACCTCAATAGATATATTTGAAGTATAATTTTTAAAAGGAAGCAAATGTCCAGTCCAGGATTTGGTGTTCAAGACACGAGGGGATGTCATATGGAATAAAATGGGTGGGAATTTGAAATTTCATCTAACTCCCACCCATTTTTTTTTCCATATGACATCCTCTGGTGTCCTGTACACCAAATCCTGGACAGAGCATTTTTTCCGTTTTTAAAAGGCATGTTGTGTGGGATCCACTAATTAAACCCATTCAAGTGATGGTAGCACTACAACAACCAAGGTTATTTGTTTAGTTAAACAATTAGGCATGCTTAGATAAAGGGAAACAACAATATTAGAGAGTCAAGCAAAAGCGAATATGACAAATTAGACATGCTTGATCTATAATATCATGACAAGTGATGTAAATATGTTTAAAGTATAAGAGTAGCTTTATGTCAGACAGGATGACAAGAAGGGCATGCAACTACCAATACAATGTTCATTGAATCCAAACAATAGTAACATACATAGCTGAACAGGTTCTGTGAGTCACAGTAGTACTTAGGTGTGTTCAATCAAGCATGGTAGCAACTAATAATTTCATCATTAATCATCCCATCATCCCAGATCAGATTCTTTTGGATTGTTCAACAAACTTGAGTATATATTATTACTGTCTTGGGAATGGTTTTTTTTTTTTTTTTGAATAGTTAAGATCATCTCTTTAGAATTTAAATATTACATTTTACCATGATTAAGATGTACTTACCATAATCATTGTACAAAAAATATCTTTAAGCAAGAATTGACTAAATAAATAAAACTCTCTTAACTGTCCTAGATCCTCCCTAAGATAGTTGAATCCACCACACCTCTTCTACTCTGTTTAAGGTCTTAAATCTGATTTCAACATCCATAAACTCTTCCACATACTTTATTTCTTATCATGACATGAACTGAATTACTCACTTTTCAAAGGGGCAGCTTAGTTTGCCTTTATGATAGTCAAGTGCCAAGAACCTCTAAATAGAACTAAACCTCTCATAGAACCATAAATTTAAAAGCAAAAGGCTGCGTATGATGACTAAATGAAGTTATTACCATGACAAAACAAAAAAAGGGGCAGAAATGCAAATAGATACACACAACAGAGTAGAACAAAAGACATTAACAAATGAGGGATAAAGATATGACAAGGCTTAACAAACCTAGACTCAGAATATTAGTATTTTCATTGAAATAACCTTTTTTTTTCTCTTCAATTGCTGCATCTAACATACTATTTCTCTATAAGGTCACAAGTGATAGTTCTGGGTGCTACCAACCTTTAATACAATCCTGTACAGTTCAACAATGTCCAGACTATGGGACCTATCTAGAAGATTTTGGGCACTGAAAATTAGCCAAATCTGATTATTCTAACCACCTACCAACAATAGTGATCATTCATTTGACAACAGATGGAAAGGTACCACTCTAGAGAAAAGTGACCATAAATCATCTGCTCAAGCTATTTTTAGTTAAACAGGACTCTTGCAATTGGTTGGACAGTTCATCTCAAAGAATGTTGACCATCCGTGCAATATCTTGTACGGTTCACGATTCAATGAGGGCCCCTATTGTGTGAGTGTGCATTTTTAACAATCAAATCTGTGGCAGAGGCTTTTCATGCCAATAAAGGGCAGAGAATGAAGTGAGAAGAGATCTGAAAACGTACCTGAAATCTATAATCAACAACAGAAGCATTGAGAGTGCAACACCCTAAGCCCTCCTCTCCTAAAGTCACTGGCGATTGGAGATCAGCATGTGGAAGTCTTTTGGATTGCCATCCAGCTGCTAAGTGTGAGATTTGTGGCCAATGAGAACTCTTTCAAGAGACAGAAGAACTGAGAAACCCTTCTGTTCATATAGATTAAGCCATTCCCCATATGATATGTACTTCATTTTAATTTGTATTTATTTATCTAGACAATTTTTTGTTATATTTCATACTTATAGGAACTAATAGATTTATAATAATGTATATTCTCATATAGTGAAGTTGACTGTGCAGGCATGCTGTCCATGGGGTTTTATAATGGCCGTATATCCAACATTGATTTGTCTATTATGAGCAAAAATATGATGCAATATGAAGCAAAGTCCTACATCAAAATGTAAAGTTAGAGAAAATTATCACTACAGCAGCTATTTGGTCATGATAAAGAGAGCAAAACAACAACAGGCGTAATAAACTCTTTCAGTGGTGCCAAAACTAAGAATCATAAGTTCATTTTAGAGAATATCATTGACAACATTACCAAGAGGTGTTGCTTGCAAGGACAAGGGAGTAGATATTTATGACATCCTATAACTGGGAAGACATGACTTCTTGGTCAGAGTAAGATTGAAGAGACACTAGTGTGAATTTATACATATGATTTTCAATACCCATTCATAATATGAATGGGTATTAAGAGTGCAAGTATTTCATGCCACCAACTATACAATCATAACAAAATCCAATAATAATGTCAAACTCTAAAAATGCTATAATACAACAAAAATACCAAAAACGACTTTTTATTGTAAAGAGAAACTTCTGAGTACAACAACAGAGTGTATGGTCCTTTACTTCTAGTTAAAGGCTTAATCTCAGTCTATAATTCAACTAACACTAATACCAAAATAATTCAGCATCTACATAGACAAATTATCGCCACATTTATATGAGGGATAACTAGGAGTTGATTGAATCAACTTGTACAAGACTCCCCTCCAAATAACTCCTATATAATTGAGATGACTAACCAAAACTCAGTTGAAATTTTAAACTATGTTCCAAATTACAAAATCATATTCCAAATCGTTACCAAGACTCCATTATTAATTGCTAATGAGAGTAAAGTTCAACTCTATTAACCTACTAATCCCATAAGACAAACAAAAAAAATAAAAAAATTTCCAAGGAAAAAATATTGCTTACGAGTTCAAATAATTGTTAAAGTTCACCATGGTGTAAACAACCTTTAAAAAAACAAAGCATCCAAGTCAACAAGCATATATCAAAAATGGTTTCCATTTGTTAATAAACATAGTATTGTTCCATTAACAAATTATTTGTTATAATGAAGATTTTAAAAATAGAAAATAACTAGTAAATAAAAAAAAGTACAAAACAAAGTTTTGCCATGTAAATCTCAAAATCCATAGGACCCAATTCTTCTTATGTCAAAATCCAAAACTCCCAATATTCAAACAAAGATTAAGAGAATCTAGTTAAAAAATTCCTGCAAATAAATTAGGAACCTTACCTTGGGAGTAATGGCAACCCCTCAAAATCCTTTTTGAGCCTAAAAAAAAATCTTTAACAGCATAGATTCTTTCAGAAATTTCAGATTCCTAAAAAGCATTGCACCTCTAAGTCAAACCATTTTCCAGTGTAAATAAAGCTCCATGCAGTCACAATAGTATCCTTGCTCAATTATGAATTTTTGAAAGCAAAGAATCATGGATTTTCTTTTTCCCAACCTATAGTAATTTGTGAACCAAACCTTTGAACGTGCCAAAAGTAACTTTCAGCAACAAAGAGAAATAAAAAATAATATTAATGATAAAGACACATAAATGTTTAATATGACTAAAAAATCTGTAAAAGAGAAAAGAGTAGGCAAAATGGTAATAGGATCCATAAAAGTTCTTAGACTTTAAATTACCACAAAATGACAAAGTATCCTTGCCCTACAAGATTTAATAAAATAACCCTTGTCCTCCTTGATATCAATGAGAACGTGAGCTTATTTCCTTTTCAGCAACAAAGGGTAAAGGATTTTTTACTTTTCATATTTCTCGAATAGAAATAGATAAAAAATCACCAGAAAAAAAAAAAAAAAAGGAAGAGAAACTCATAGGATATCCCAATGATACTTAAAAAAAATGAATTCGCTAGTACCATTAGAGATAACGAGCAGCCAAAAAAATCAATAGAACCATTACAGAAAACACGAGTATCCAAGTTCACCTAAGAGAAAATTTAAAAACATGAAAAATGATATGGAACATCCTATGGCGTTCACTAACAATAATATCTCATTTTTACACCCTGGCAATAATATACACCGATAGCGTCAGAACAGAGAGAGAGGGGCTTGGATTATGTGAGAACGAATTTCATGAGAACCGTGAAAACTGCACCAGAGGAGCTGACACATCAGTACTGAAAAGTGATTTGCACTTTTTGGGGGGCACTTATCACTTTTCGGTGCTGATGTGTCCGTACCCTGCTGCAGTTTTCACAAGATTCGTTCTCACCAAATTTTTAGTAGAGAGGAGGAGATTGTAATTAAATGAAAAAGAAGAAAGAGGAAAGATGGCTCACCTGGATAAAATGATCTGGGAAGGCCAATTTGATAGACCCATCTGGCGTGGTCTCTGGATTGGCAACAAAGCCCTAGAAAAAAAAAAAATATATATATATATATATATATATATATATCAAAATTAAAAGAAGAACGAAGAGCACCATCATATAAAGCGATAAAAAGAAAAACCAAAAAAAAAATCAAAAGAGAAATTAACAGGTTTTGTGGATGAGTACGGATGAATCGCCTGGTTAAAATGATTATAAGGGCCAATTTGATAGACCCATCTGGCGCGGTCTCTGGCTTAGCAACAAAGCCCTAGAAAAAAAAAAAAAAAAAATCAAAATTCGAAAAAGAAGGAAGAGCCACGTTCGATGCCCTAGACCTGTGATTTCAACGAACGAGCAAACGAGATGAACCAGAGAGGGAAATAGAGAGAGGAAATCGATCCCCAGCATTGTCAAAGCTATTCGTACGAGATGAGGATGAGCTAGAGAGATAAATCCCCAATGTTGCCGGGGGTTTCAAAAGGAACGAGAAGGAGCGATAGTGGGAACCTGAGAGATGAAATCCCCAATATGTTAAAAGAATGTGTGCACGGTGTTCCTTGCATTTTCTAAATATTTACTTACCAAACTAAGCATACCCTTTTGCTAAGTGATCACCGACTCGTCTGTCTCTTAGTCACTGGATCTTCTTTCCATCAATTTGGATGTTGGGGATGTGGGATATCTTGCTCCAGTCCTCTCCTTCCTCCTTTTGGCAACGTGGTCCCAGAGCACCGCATTTATCAATCGTCAATTTTTGAAGCGTGGAGAGAGATTTCAACTCCTCTGGCATAGACTTGATGGTACGACTTCTTTTGATGTGCAAAGATTGGAGTGCTGTGAGTTTACCTAGGCCTTCGGGTAGTGATCTATAAGGTGATTTTTTGATAGTCAAAGACTTGAGGCGGGGGAAGTATGTGTAGCTGCTGTTTGGTGACAATGACTTTGAAAATTCACCGGCATTCCACCGTAATTCCAACTCCTTAAGATGTGGCAGAAGAAGATTGCATGTTGATGAAAACGTTGACGATGGTGTCCAACTCAACTTAGGACAGTTGCATATGAGCAGTTTCCTTAGTGATGTAGAATGGAGAAGGTGATGCGGCAGCATCTTTAACTTAAGGCAACCAAAAATAACTAGATAACGGAGATTCGGCATAAAATTAATTTCTCTTCCATCTTCTTCTCCTACTCTCATATTCCACTCCTTTAAGTTAAACATGCCACTGATTTGAAGTGCTTTCAACTTGGGGAATACTGTTTTAACCACACCATCACTAATGGCTGCACCACCACCATCAATTCCAAAAAACTCACAGCCCATGTATTTAACCTTATGCATCCCACTTATACAGAGTTTTTCAAGAGATGGTAACTTCCCTAGAATTGGAGGCAATTGTTTACAATTTTTCCAGTTAAATAGATCCAAATAAACCAGTTTCCACAACAACATTGAGTCATCATCCCTCATCATCCAATTTGGGAACTTAGTGCCGAGGTAGTCATGAATTTCTAGTTTCTGTAAGTTTGGATGAGGTTGGAGGCTTTCAAGCACATCCTCCATCCTTTTTGGTGTTTGTCCTCCATCATCGTCGTCATTGTCACCATTGCCATCCCCATCCCCATCACCATCATTATCATTATCATCATCATCATCATCATCATAATCTTCTTCTTCTTCTATAACACCATCAGCAATCAAAGCAATACCTGTATATTTATCAAAATGTAAAGATAGATGACTGAGGTGTTCCTTCTTCTTCAGATCTGCCTCCTTAGCTTCATTTCCATCTGCCACTCTCTCCAATCCTATTATTCGCAATTCCCTTTGGAGTAGGTTGAGGTCTTTTAGCTCTCCAATCTTACATCCTTCTTCATCCACACTGCCACCACCTACAATGAAGTCAGATAAATATCGCAGGGAGCTCAATCTCCCAATTCCTTGCGGCAAGTAGCTTAATTGGCGACTTTCATAAATTTCAAGATTTCTCAGGTTAACCAGTCTCCCAATCCCTTCAGGGAGTTTAGAGAGACTACTACAATCGTAAAGACGCAACTTTTCCAAATTATATAGATTACTCACTGTTGTGGGCAATTCTGTCAATCTTGAACCTGACAAGTCCAAGTATCTTAGATGTATTAATTTCCCTACCTCACTTGGAAGTTCTTCAAGCCCAGTTCCATCCAAATCTAGCACCCTGAGGAATTTTAAATGATGGAATAAATCAGGTGAAACTGATAATACCGATTCACAACTGACTATGAGAGTGCGTAGATTCTTTGCCTTACAAATAGAGGGAGGAATATTGTTACCTATTTCCTTGTGTTCCAACACCACATTTAAATGGCGGGCCTTGCTGTAGTTCAACAATTGATCATTATTATTTTTATTGATATTCATAATAAAACATTCACTCCTTGTAAGGAATTGGGCAAAATCATGCACAAGATCGTGCATCTTGCAATAAATTATCTTCCCACTTATATCCGTATCAATTTTTTGGAAAAAGGAGCGCATCACCAAATTATCAAAGTATTCTTCACCTATGAACTCCAACTCCTTATTTTTAGCCATAGAACTGTTAATAAGAATACCATGTGCCATCCAATGACTGATTAGATTACACCTGCCTATCCTTGTATCTTTCGGAAAGATAGCACAATATTCAAAGCACCGTTTCAAATGTGATGGCAAATTATAATAACTTAACAATAAAGCAGGTAAGACCTTATTTTCTACATCCGATATTTCCCATGTATCACTTGCCAACACAAGTTGCCAATCTTGTCTCGTTGTTTTAAAGAGCAACAGACTTCCTATAGTCTTTGCAGAAATAGGCAACCCTTTACACTTTTCTGCAATTTCCATACCAATTTCTTTCAACTCCACACATTCTTCTTCTCTCCTTCCTGCAAAAGCTACACTGCTCATCAATGACCAACAGTCTGCTTTAGACAATGTCCCCAAATGATGGATGTAGGTGGTGCGCATCATAATTGCAACTTTCTCATTACGTGTAGTAACTACAATTCTACTACCTTTTGCACCACGGCTGAACGAAAGCTTCAATGGGTGCCACTCTGTGTGATCCTCAGTCCACACGTCATCTAGCACAAGCAGGAAGTGCTTTCCGTCAATGGATTTGCTCAGTTGACCATGCAGAGCATCCCATGAAGTGCCATCAGCATCAACAACATTCTCGTCCCCAACTGCTTTAATAATTTCTTTCGCTATCCTCACCTTATCAAAAGGCTCAGATACACAAACCCACACTCTTTTCTGGAAATGATTCATTACTTTCTCATCATTGTAGGCAAGTTGGGCAAGAGTAGTCTTGCCAAGTCCCCCCATACCAACAACAGAGATGATGGATACTGGGGGGTCCATTATTTCTGCTTGACTGCTCTCGCTCACCAGTTTGCTTACTATAACATCTTTATCCAGATTCCGACCAAAAATCTCGGATACATCAACCAAGGAGCTAGTTTGTGGTGTCTTTGTTGATTCCCCCATCCTCCGATCACTACTACTAGAAGTTTGAGTCAAGTGGTACCTATCTTTGTCAGTTGCAATCTCATCAAGCCTTTCTTTGATTTCCTTTATCCTACTCCCAATTTTATGGCGGAAGCCTAATTGCTTGAAACAAAAGCAAGGAGAGAGCAAGTAGGTGGTGGTACATACCTTGTTGATCATCAAGTTAATCGTTGGTACAGCGTTAACTCTCTCTTGTTTTTGAGATTTGAGAATGATTTTTGTCCGCCACTCATCCAGCAGATCGTCCATGTCATAGGCTACGTGTTTGAGATCTTGTAACCAAACCCTCACTGGTTTGTTGTTAACTTGCCTCTCCTCTGCATCCTCAATAACGGCCTGAACTTTTGTGAAGGTAGAAGAGAGGTTTTTCACATCCTTGGTAACACCCACAACCAGCCTGACCTCTTGTCGGATCTCTTGTTCCAGGATGGAGGACAATTGCTGCAACACAGTCGATACAAGCGCGTCAGCCATATCCGGCCGCAAGGAAGGATGGGCAATAATAAGATGAGGAAGAAACAGACTTGGAAGATGGAAACTTTACTTTGATGCTCCTCTTCTAATCCCCCCAAAACGAAGTCCAATATTGTGAAGTAGAAAAATAATTTGTTAAAAAGCGTGTTTCTCTTCTTAGTGTGGATATGAACCATGCATGTGATTGGATTGGAGTCCTCACCATCTCGATCCATTTCAAATGGAGAGAAGATACGTTGACGGCCAAAAGGTAACTGAGTAAATGCATATGAGATGGAGAAGGCTGTTTTGATAAATACACATAGGATGAGTACTGACGTCTACTTACCAAAATACCCTTGTCAGTCGTCATTTCAGATGCTGATTTGGGACTTAGCTGGACTTCCCTCCACTTCAAATGGGAAAAGATTCCACTAACATGCCACTTTATCTCAATTACTTAATTTAATAATTATTTAAAGGTTAATTGACCCGGTCGATGTCCATTAATAATTATTATAAAAAATAAGGGAAAAAAAAAATCACAAGTTGCAGGAACTTGAACAACCACTCCGGTAAATAATGAAAAATAATACAATGGCTGTAGACAACGACAAAGGTGGATTCAAAAGTCTGACCTTGCCACGTGGGTGGATCCCATCTAAGATTTATTTATTTATTTGTGTGTTAAAAGCCCACCGTAGATCTGCGTAATTTTTATCCCTTTGACTGATAAAGGTTCTGCTAAACTATTTGTCAAATCTGGTGTTCACATTGGATTCTAAAATGGGAACAAATGTTCTTATATGTCCTTCCGTGTCCTACATACAAAGGCCGAGTCAGAGTGTATCAGGTTAAAACTGTAAGAACAATTTTCAAAAGAAAAGATAGGTACCCGTAAAAATGGGTCCTACGTGATTAAAACCGTAAAAAGAAAATTCAAATGAACATTTGTTTCCTATCTAAAAATGCACCAAATTCAAAATGATAATAATAATAAGTGTCAACTGTAATGAGAGGACACGATAAAACATACAAAATCCAGGATAGAAAAAGTTATTTCCTTTTCCAATAATTTTTTTTTCGAAGAGAATGATTACCTGTGATGAAAAACCTTTGTAGGCATGTCATAGATTGACACATGAAGTTTTTTCGAATTGGGAAAGGATATGTTGCACCCAAATTTGTTTGTCCCCCCATGTTCCCATACCATAGACTGACATGTGATGGTTTTCTGAATTTAGTGTATGTTTATTGGAGCAAATGTTCATTTGAATGTTTTTCTTATGGTTTTAACTCTATAAATCCCATTTTATAGATACCTATTTTCCAGCGAGGCTTTTCTATGCTCAACATTGAAAAATGCCTAGGTCAAATGGCGATCACATTAGCATCAGAAGTGATTTACACATGCCCCCAAAAAATTAAAATCACTTTCGACGCTGATGTTTTCGCCTGCTTGACCATCAACAGACACGGGCGGAGGTTAGGGGTCAGTGTATAAAATCCTCACCGCCTATTTTCCCATTTGAAAACTATGCTTACAATTTTAACCTAGAAATAAATATCCTATCCTTAGATTTGGTGTCCAGGATACCAGGGACGTCATGTGGAATAAAATGGGTAGGTGATGCATCTTTTGAATAAGAAATATATATTTTATGACGTGACTCGTGGTTCCCAAATGCTAGATAGAACATTTATTTCGTTTTAATCTTGTACACCTCCCCCTTTGTGTGTGGGGACATAGGGGAAACAAAGATTGGGTGTAATAGATCCATTTTCTTTGGTTTATTTTTTGGATAATTCAAATACATCAAGCAACAACACATACCTAAGAAGAACCTGTAAGAGTCGAGGGTGGATTGTATTCACTCCTCTTAACTAATGCTCTTCTCCACCCCCTGTTTGGGGTGTGTGCATC
>JAOXJP010218204.1:0-11752 GCA_025762735.1 Platanus orientalis
CTCGAACGACTCCCGGGAGCACATCGAAAATCAGAAATTCAGATAGTCAGTGGCCATACCACTGTAAATTCAAGGCCGTGAGACTATCAAATTCATGCTAACTTGCAAAATCTATGTGGCCTAAACAATCATTTATGCCCAAACCCTAAAAAAATATGTTTCTCTTGTATTTGGCCCGAGAAATGCCCCTAGAGGCTCTATCGGACTCAGAATGCAACAAGGTCAGGGCCATTTTCTCAAAATCTTCCCTGTCTTCAATAAAGAATTTCACAAGCCCCTGATTTAAGCAATGATTAGCCATTCAATCCCACTCAACTTTAGGTAATTATAGAGACCTGATCTAGTCAAGCCCCTGATTCAAGCAATGATTAGCCATTCAATCCCGCTCAACTTTAGGCAACTATAAAGACCTGATCTGGTCGAGCGACTCTGCTCTGGAAGACCCCCGATGACTACCCGAGAATTTAACAACCAATTTGTCAACTTCTGTAGCTTTGAGACTCCTCGAACTTCGAATCCCCCATATATGACCCAAGGTGGCATTTTATAGAAAAACCAGTACCATCTCCTATATAATTTTGTCAAACCGCTCGAAAAATCATTTTTGACCTAATTTCCTACTTAGGTACCATAATCCTTCACAATTAGAAGCTGTGAACCACCTGAACTTGGGAGCATCTACCCCGGGGCTCCCCTAGGATCAATTTGACCATTTTACCCTTCAATATTACATTGAGAGCTTTTTTGGCCAAAAAACCCTGATTTGGACCCCTTACCCTTTTTGTAATTTGGTTCCGACTGAACCGGAGTGATCGAAGCAGTTGGAGCATTTAAAAATGACACTGATTGGGCTGACTTCTGAGTATGGGAGCTCACACAGAGTGAAGGCAACGCGAAGGTTCGAAAAGATCAAAATCCAGATATTATTTCAAATGAGCTAAAGATGAGATATTTTGCATTAAATGCATCCACATCTTTAGCCCATTTTTAAAGATCTTTGGATTGGAATCTCATGACTTTTTCTCTCACCCTCCACCCTAGGATCTCCCCCATGAATTTTAAATCCCTCTAGAACCCTCCACATCCTCCCATCAACCTCATTAGCACACCCTCCATCCAACCTCATTAGCGCACCTCCCATCCAACCTTCCATTAGGTGAGCCTAACCCTAATCCAACCCTTGGACCAGCCATGTCACCTATCCATGCCTCTCCTCTTAAATTAAATCCCAACCCCCCATTTAGATTAAATCCTAGCCCTACACTAAGATTAGGATAGAGATCATCCTAACCCTTGATCCCCATCATCCCTATCTCCAATCTAACCATTGATCCCACTGATTTGGGGCTATAAATAGCCCTAAATTCATGGTGAATAGGGTTGACAATAAAAAACCCTAAAACAAAAAAGAGGAAGAACATGAAGAAGAGAAAAAGCTTGGATTTTCTACAACCCTTGACAAGGTAAGCCTAACCCTTGCTTATTTTCATGTTCTATAATCCATGTCAAATAGAAACTGTTATGTTGTCCAATTTATATTTTAGTTTTGCTCAAAATCGGGTACAAGGTAGAGGTTCAACAACCTCTATCTTGCTTTTATTTTCAACTAGTTTTATTTCCAAATTGTGTTTGATTTTTGTGTAAGACCTCTTGAGCTGAATATTGACTATGTTGTAATAGACATATAGAGGTAGTTATGTATTTAATTTGGTAATTATTTATGTTGTAGAAGGCCTTAAAATGGTTCCCTAAACAGACCCCAAAAAATGGGTCTTTTGAGACCTAGTTTTGGAGAATATTTGTTGATTTTATTGCGAATTGTATAAGCATGATCTTGAGATGAATTTTTTATATGTTGTTCATATATGTACTGCCTACTAGCATGCCAAATTTTAGAATTTTTTAAGATACTTAAGGAGTCCAAATGACTGAAAAAGGGTTACTGGATTTTGGTCCCAAGTGTTGGAAAATAAGCATCAGATTGGAAATCTGGCGTTAGACTAAATATAGGCTTATTATATATGATTAGAAAAATCTATCTCTCAGCTTTCCAAATTGACCAACCACACTCAATTTTGAATTTTTTGGAGAGAGATATGCCTCCCGGAGTACAAGGTGTCCGAACCCAACACCTGATTTTTAATCAGTTGAGACTTAGGTGTTGACAAGGAATATAGACCTTAGAGAAATTCAGGTGTTGGGATCTGGGACCCACCCCAGTGAACCCTAACCTTCTCTAAAGCCTATACATAGGTAACTAATATCTTGAGATTCATCCACGTGCTTAGGCACCTCTGTGGGCCCTGTTTACAAGCGTCAGGATGAGTTTCAAGTGTTATACCTGGGAAAGCCAAATGAAACGCAGCCACAAACCAATCCATTCCATAGACATACTTTAGGATACCTTCATTTTAAATACCTCTTTCGGCTTTCCCAATTATCGTCGTACAGTTGATTATACACTTATGATTTTCAAGTGTATAAGATGTCCGAACTTTACCTGGGAGACAACACCTGAGTAGTGGTTGTTATGTCAGCACGACCGGGTCGAGTCAACCTACTCGTTCACTATATTTCAACCCGTCCCGACCTTTTACAGTCTTTAACTTACCTTAGGGTCATGTCGTAATGATTCGCGACCCAAAGACCCTAAGACTTGGTCATAGCCCAATTAGGTTCTCTAAACCATGCATCTTGGTACAACACAGTCTTAACCCCTTTTAATAAACTCGTCTACATTTTATAGTAGCGTGGAGTACTCTGTAAGTATACAAATAATCTAAAATGAATCTACCCTACATCACTCTCACAGTCAGACGTACTTGACTACCGAGATTGGTACACACAACAAACCCCTAGAACTACATATAGTTTGATCCCGACAAAACCCTAGGAACACATGAACCACAAGATTGGGTATGTAGGCAACTCGATACTTTGTCTCAGGTCCAACTATAATCATTACACCACGGGGGTGGTCTAAGACCAATAACTGTACATTTAACAAGCATGGACTTTAGCACAATTCAAAACATGTATGAATGAGAGAAGTTGCCCTAAAAAGGCGGGTATTGGGGTGCCTAACACCTTCCCCAAATACAACTAAACAACTTACCCTTTATCTTATGAATGTAGACCAGTATTAGGAGTTAAACCCCTAGACCTTTAGGTCTAGACTTGTCTCCACCCAGAGAAGAGAACCGATGTCCAACTCCGTCTGTTAACCCCGAGTTAGTGGTGACTCCAAGTAAAACCTAACCCTCATGTAAAAGGGTTAGCAACCTTTCATGCACTGGCATCACGCGCTGAAAAGTGGGCCCAAAAACCATGGGCAGGCATGGGAATCCAAACCCCTCTTAAAGGCCGATGTCCATAGCCTCATACGGCTTGATATTTGGTGTTAAAAATTTTTGGCATGCCTAGTGAGACTATACTTTCCTCTCATATTTCTTTAAGTTCTGTTGTATTAATGAATGTTTTTCCTTGCTATAAGTATCCCAATGAAGTTGCAACCACAGAGCTTACCATTGGTGCACTACGAGATCCTTTTGCTACACCAACATGGGTTAAGGCTTTGGTCTCCCCACCAACCCAATGTATAGTTAAGGCTTCAATCTCCCAAACAACACACATGGTTGAGGCTTTGGTCTCCCAAACAACACACATGGTTAAGGTTGTGGTCTCCCAAATAACATCTATGGTTGAGACTCCGGTCTCCCAACAAACGGTTGAGGATTTTGTCTCTTTGATTCCAGTAGGGGTTGAGGCTTCGGTTTCCCCCCATGTGGCTATGGTGATGCCATTATCCGTTAAGGGCAGTGCACTCGTTACCTAAAAAACCCAATTTGGTACCCACCAAACCAAGGGCCTTTATTCCCCAAATCACTTTGAATAATCTAAGAACACAGTGGATACCAAAGTTTAAGTCGAAATCCCATAAAGAAGTCACTGAAATCTCAGAAAATGTAAAAGTTGATCACTTTGGAAAATTTCTAGATTGTTATTTGTTGGCACTAAAGTGCACGAATGCACATGGTGGTTATCATTTGCCTAACATGGAACCCATGATGAAAACATAAATAACTAATTCACAGAGAAAATTTCATCATCGCCACTATTTGTACTCATGCAGGGGAAAGAAATATGGGCAAATGCCCTATGAACCTCAAGGAGAATTACAAGTGTGTGATCTTGGCAGACTTAAGAAATCCCATTCACAGGCAAGTCAAATGACTCTCGCAAATAAACACTTTGTTTCTAATTCACCCAAGGGTGGGCATTTACGAAGAGGACAACATTCTCATAGCAACTTCCCAACAAATGATGATACTGAGTTCAAACTTCTCATTATGAGTGCAAGAGAAAGCCTTATTATGCAAAGTCACATTCATGAATGAGAATTCCTACTTGCCACTAGAAGATCAGAGTCTGACTGCAGTACATGTAACACTTACAGGAACCCCAGTAATGCTGAGGAGCCAAGCAGGGGAACAAGTAAACAAAAGAATGAGAACTCTAAAATACCCAAACGTAAAAAAGAACTCAAACTATAAGAAGAAAAGGCCTAAAACAAGAACAATTATAGGAACTACATTACAAAAAGAGCAAGAATTGGGAAATATCACCATCTGGGCTCCTCCTGCATCCCATAGTCGACAACATGCTCAGGCTAGCATAGAGTTTAAAAACTCAATGCTTTTAACCAGGTTCAAACCACTAAGGGGGCTTGAGGATAGTAAACCACCTAAGAGAAAGAGGATATTATCTCTCAAACAAAAAAGAAGAAGAAACATTGTTTAGAAACAAAGGGCCAAAAATCGTAAACTCTTTCATGAGCAACAAGAAGAGGGGAACATGCAGGTTAACGTGTTTCCACCATGGGCACATGTTAGTAGTGGCAACATGGGTTATACACCCCATGTTGGAAAAGGCAAAATGTTTGGGCCTAAGAAAAATTCTCAAGCAACCATAATGGTCATGGGAGCAAGGAAAGAGGTGCCCACCAACATGCCAAGCCCTTTTGGATCTCGACCACAATTTTTCAACTCCGTTGGGATGATAACCAAGAGTCAATTAGTAACAAGCACTAGAACACCCCAAACACCATCCAAAGAAATACTAGCTAGTGGGAGATCCCTAGGGATCTATCCTATTATGTTTTATGATGAGGCCAATCCTTGTTCTACACCCAGGACTACCGCTACAGTTAATGTGACCTTTGCTTTGTAAATTCTGGAAGCAACAACAACTGGGTCAAGGGGAACTCAAGACCCACCGATCAACCCCGTAACTAACATAGAAAATGTAGATTTTAAAGAGTACCACTCTAACTCTGATGGGGAACACACTACAACAGTGGATTGGCGAGCCAAAGTAAAAAGTCGAGATCAATGCTTGGTTGTTTAAGAACTCGCCATAACCGAGCTAAAAGCCATGGTCGAACAACTTACACTAGAAAGGCAGGGCACAACCCCACTAAACCATAACCCAACAATGGTAATATCCACTTGAATGATTGTTTCAAGCCAGACACAAGGGGGATATCCACAATACACACTAGAGTATATGCTCACTACCTTACCAGGACCAACTCTGGCCATAAGTGCCATACCCTATGCCTCTATTCCACAAAAGCTACTCTTATAAGCTTTCCCACATAATTCACATCTATAAAGGCCCGATCAACCAACACACCAACAACAAGAGCCACCACCATATGGGTTGACTCCTCCATGGGCATTTGGTTTTAATACATATTCACAAGCTACTTTTATGCCACAATGACCATATGTACATCCAGCTGCACCCATGATGGATCCCAATAATATGCAAGCAATGATGACTGAAATGCTTAAAGAATACAGGGAGTAGGAAACTATGAACACATATATAACTAGAAAACTGTACCCCCCACATGTGGACACAGTACATTTTTCACCAAAGTTTGTTCAGCCTCACTTCAATACATTTAACGGAACAACATGTCCCAAGTAGCATATTGCTCACTTTGAATATCGATGTGGTGCTATCGCCCAACATGATGATTTGTTATTGAAACTGTTCGTCCAATGTTTAGATGGGGTTGCATTCACACGGTATTCGAATTTGAAACCTTATTCCATCTCAAACTGGGACATGATGAAACAGGCATTTGTTTAGCAGTTTCATGGCACCTATAAACCAGCGAAGTTATATGAACTTCTTGGTGAAAAACAACGAGATAATGAGTTGGTGGTGGACTTCATTAACAAGTGGAAAAACATGTCTTATGCCTATGAAAATGCACCTCCCCTCAAATCACTCCTCAATATGTGTTGACAAAATTCATCATTCGAGCTTTCTCTCCATCTTACGGCATAAAAATAATCTGGGTTTGATGATTTAATATCTAAAGCATCTGCTTTAAAGAAAAGACTATTAGATCACAAACATGAAAGGAAAGGCAAGGTGGTGGTCAACAAGATGGAATCCGCCATGATAGGTACCAAGAAGCCACCTACTAAGCTTAAGGTCAATCATGTGGTGGACTCAACTAAGCTAGTCGGTACGGCACAAGAAACCCCTGCCAAGAGACTAGGTATAAAAGAAAGACAAGAGCATGCCTATATCTTCCATCCAAACGACCTGGAGAGTCTTTTTAAGCAAGCAATCGAGTCACAGGATATAATACTCCCTGATTCGAAAAGGCCTGCTAAAGCAGACAAATTAAATGATCTAAAATACTATAAATATCATCATATCATGGGACATACCTTACATGATTGTTTTGTCTTTAAGGATAAATTGCAAGAATTGATCGATAAGAAGACTATGGAATTGGATGTGGATATGAGACCTGTGGCCACAAATGCCATCTTTATTGATAAGCATGATTAGAATTTCGCCACCATCACCCCTCAAGATAGTTCTGATGATCAAGAAGAAAATTAGGTCATATTTGAAAGCAAAGCTACATGGAAGAGGAGACTCTAGTCCACTAGAGTAGGTCTGACCCAAGGGCATGAACATGCTAAGCTCGTATGAAAAAGGCCACTACGCATAGAAGGTGTTGTTAAAAAGAAAGGAAAAATATCTAAAGCCAAGGTCTAGCAACCAATGTTGCACACAGAAGAATTATTGGAGCAACCTTCGTGTTCTCTAATGACTTTAGAAGAATACATGCCGGAAGATTTTCTAACTCCTCCAGTCATTACTTGCAACATGGCTTCTATTATACGTGATGAAAACCCTTGTCCACTATGATTCATGCAACCAACGATGGCACCACGCCAATCAATGATATTAATTAATTTGTCTCATAATAATTTAACATACCAAGATCACTCCAAAAGGCGAACTATCCCAATAGTATGGTTTGGACAGAGTGATGATAGCATTTTTATGACGTTGGTAGACTCTACGCGACCTTTCATTTTGTCTAACAAGGATGACGCACCTACCAATGACCCCATGGAAACATAGATATTTCCAGGAAGTTTTAAGCAGGTTCTGTCGATGAGTTTTTTTTATGCCGACAGGCCATATATCTTAAGGCATTTACCCCCAGGTTTTGAGGTTCCTTTGTTCACCATTTTCTCAAATACCAACTATCAATGTCCATGATGTCATTTTTTCAAATTTATGACATCATGTAGGGAGGTGATTTATAATGACAATCTCCTATTGCGACTGTTCCCATTATCTTTGGATGCTCCAACTCTAGACTAGTACATGGATTTGGCACCTGAAAGCATGCCATCTTAGAGTTATTTTATTAGAATATTTATTCATGAATTTATGAGACCAGGCCTAGAACCATACGACCCATGGAACACAGACCCTTTGAGACAATTGCCTCAATAGCAGACCTATGAAGGATTTGTGGGTACCCTAGACCAAATTATAACTTTAGTGCTTGATTTGTGGTGTTTTAGTGAATCAAGGCAGCCTATCAGGAATGAAGTATATTTTACTCAGTTCCTAGATGAATATCAATTGCCTCCTTTGATGTAATATATAGAGGAAGGTGATCCACACTATTACACTAGCCGCTTCCTATATAAGAAACTGGGCTGCCAAGCACCGCACATGATTTACTGGTGCAACTTTTCCCAGTTTCTATGGATTCCCATGCTTTTGATTGGTACCTGTCGTTACCATCATGCCATATCTCTTCTTAGCTTATTCTTGTTGATCAGTTTTGTCATCATTAAAGGGTATACAGACATGATCCCCAATACATACAAAGAATGATATAGTTTTTGCCATAAGATCAGTAGGACGTTGATATGGATGCTAGTGAATCCTCAACTTCACCTGACGAGGATGAAGACCTCCCAAACTTATGGCAGATCCTTCGTCGTGATCCATCCTTATAAAGCATGCCACCTTTAGTTACTAACTCTGAAGAATCTGATAGTGACAATACTAGTTTTGTTACTATGCTTGAAGCTCTTTATGAAGACGAGGTACCTATGCACCAACAAGTAGGGGTCTGCAACGTTACTAAACTTAAGATCACTATTCCAGGGAAGGTAGACAACCTCGTATTCAATATGTTAACCAAGTCAAGTTATGGTATGGTAAACAAATACCTCCTCAAGGCTCTACTGCCAAACAATAGGCTGATATATCCTATTTTTGATAGGAGCACTTGACAATTTAATAAAAAATTTCCTATTATTTTTGTATCCGTAAATGATGAACAAGGTTGCCACTAAGACTAAGCATAACAATGCCATTAAGAAAATGGATAATCTTATTCCACGCTATTTAATGGTACACTTGAAGAAAATCCCATCACTACTGACTATCTATGATGCTCTTTGTATGTCACCAGAACTCAGGGCTTCTATGGTGTATGCATTGACCCACCCAGATGAGTTCACTATAAATGATGAGATTACAAGGGCTTCTTAGAAAACAACGACACGAGAAGGGTTATGTATGCCTACGATCACTTTTGAGGATACTAATTTTTACTTAGATGATCCTCGTTATAATAGGGCATTGTTCATCATAGGTACTATTGACAATCAACCCATGTCTAGGGTAATGATCAATAGTGGCTCGACGATTAATATCCTTCCAGCTAAAACATTGGCTTACCTAGGGATTGACTCATCTTAGCTTTGGCCTAGTAACATAGTTATCCAAGGCTTCAACCAGAATGAATAACATCCTCTTGGTTTTCTTAGATTAAGGACTAAGTTTGGCCATATAGAGGGTTGCACACCCTTTTACATCATCGAAGCAGACACTGCTTATAATGCCCTTATTGGATGAACATGGGTGCATAAGTATCAAGTTATCCCATCCACTTTTCACCAATGCATCAAGTATCCTTGGCAAGACACTCAAGGCACTATCGTGGCTGATGACAACCCATTCCAAGTAGTTGATGCTTATTTTTCTAACATTATGTATTATTAAAAACTAACCTCCAAAAAGCATCGAATGACATTCTAGGTGGTGATGATGATGACAATAGTATAAAGCCACAAAAGCTCAAAGTGTGACATGTCATCAAGGAAACCAAGTATGAACCTACTTTATTACCTGATATAGTGGCATGGAATTTTATCCTTCCATTAGCATAATTGTTAGGGGTACAGATTGATTCTTGTTGAACCCCCACCATTTTCCTCCCTGAAGGTCCTATTCAGTTAAAAGATGATTCAGACGCCACATCAAAGAGAGAACTTAAGTATTTGGATAATTTGTTGTCACACATGAAATTGGCTCCCGAATTTCTCAAGAGTTGCGGCTTTGACCATCAAGGAAAATGGAAGAATTCTTATAAGGGCAAGGAAGTTCTAACTCAAGGCGAACGTCTAGTCCTTCATTCCAAAAGCAAAGATGACACAAAAGGCTTAAGTCGGTAACCCACCAAACTAAAAGTTTCTTTCTATATGATAACAACATATGGGATTGAACTATTGGAAGATGCCCTCTTTGAATGCATGTTCAGAGAAGTGCAATCATAGTCCTCTAAAGACTTTGTTATGGGGCAAGTATGCCCGCACCTCTAGAACTTGAAGATGGAGGCCAAGCAACCGTCAACGATTTGATTGAAGTAAATTTAGGAACCAAAGAGGACCTTCGACCTACCTTTATTAGTGCTCACCTCTCCCTAAAAGAATAGACATAGTACCTTAAATTTTTTAAAGAAAATCAGGATGTGTTTACTTGGAACTATTCTAAGATGCCAGGGTTGGATCCCATTGTGGCAGTCCATCGTCTCGTTATTGATCCTTCTCAGCAGCCCATTGAACAACACTCATATAAGGCCAGACATGATATTGCTGATAAAATAGAAGGGGAAGTGGATAAATTGCTTAAAACTAGATTTATCTACCAGGTTCGACTATAGGGACCTAAATAGTGCATGTCCAAAAGACGATTTCCCATTACCCCTTACTGAGTTACTAGTGGATGCTACCATGGGGTATGAAGCCCTTTCTTTTATGGATGGGTATTTTGGGTATAACCTGATGCAAATGGCTCCTAAAGATGAGGAAGCCACAACCTTGTAAATGCTAATCAGAATATTTTACTATAGAGTCATGCCTTTCGGATTAAAGAATGCTGGCAACACTTACCAAAGGGCGATGCCCTACATATTTAAAGATCTCCTACACGATGTAGTCGAATGCTACGTTAATGATTTGGTTGTTAAAACTAAACTTAAAAAAGATCACATCGCTAATCACATTATCTGCTTACTACAACGATACACCTTATATCAAGAATTGACCCCTTGAAATATATCATGAGCCGTCCTTTTGTGTAAGAGCATATCACTAAGTGGACCGTCCTCTCTGAGTTCGACATCCATTATATTCTGTAGCATGTAGTAAAAGGTTAGACCCTCGTAGATTTCCTTGTTGCACATCCTATACTAAATGGCTCCCCCTTCAATTAGACTTGCTAGATGAAGATGTTATGTAGGTACATAGAAAGAAAGAATGAAAAATGTTCTTTGATGGAGCATCTCTAGGACTAACAGGTGCCCTAGGATACAATACAGATAAGTCTTTAGGGATCGGCTTCATGTTCATCACTCTAGATAATGGCATTATCATGCATTCTTTCTCTCTCTAACGGAAGGACGATCAAATAATGAAACAAAGTATGAGGCTTTGATTGTAGGACTCAAGTTGGCTTTGGAAATCCCCATGGACAGTCTCACTATTTATGGAGATTCAAAGCTCATTATTTGACAAACAACTGGCCTTTATCATATTAAAAAGCCAAGTTTGACACCTTACTTCCAAAGGGCTAAGGACTAAGCTAAACTATTCCATTGGTTGAGAATACAACATATCAGAAGAGACCATAATGGGTAGGTCGATGCGTTCACTAGCCTGGCCACATCCCTTAAACACCCAAGGGATAGTTATTTAACCATTCATATTTGAGAAAGAAGGGTCATATCCCCACTATCGGAAGTAAATGAGGATGTTACCTTCATCTGCACTACCGATTTACAAGAGATCAAAGACCAGGAATATGATATGATTAAGCTAGAAATAGTCAGTGATGATTGGCGTCAGCCTCTCATCCAACATCTCATGAATAGGAAGGAGCTAGTTGACCCTGTTAAGCATGCGGAGATGCAACAACGTGCACCTAGGTTCACCCGACAAGGCAACCAGTTATATAAATGGTCGCTAGATGGTATCCTCGTAGGAAGTTTTACCGTTCTTGAATAAAGAAATTAGTAAAGTTCATTTAAACAATCACATATCTACATATGCTTTCCCATGATCAT
>JAOXJP010218215.1:0-25685 GCA_025762735.1 Platanus orientalis
GATTTATTTGGCATGACCCAAATCATTACTCACAATAAAACTAAGAACAGGTCTCTTCTATGTACATGCTACAAATAACTGTCAACCTCCACCATGACCACGTGCACCTTATGATACAAGATCACCAATTTTCTTTGGCAGGCCACTTGGGCTTGTTGTTGCATCAGTAATCTGCACTATCAGGGGATGTAAACATTAATATTTACTTTTTGGTAGGGCTGGTTTATCTTCTTCTTCTTTTTTAATGAATTAGGGCTAGTTTATCTTTAAAGCTCAAGCCTAGCCTATGGCGTGTATTTAATTATTAAAGTTGATTGCATCATTGAAAGTGTGCATAGTCTTGCTTTTTTTTTTTCTTTTTCTTTTTCTTTTTTTTTTTTTTTTTTTGGTTTGGTAACTAACATATAAGGGAATTTGTAGAGTTATTAAAAACCAAACAAATGTTCTATGATAAAAATCTTATAAGTTGATACGTACATGTTGTTTTGGGGGTTATTGTTAGTGATACGTACGTGTTGTTCTGTGATAAAAGAGAATAGAGCTTATTGTTATGAGAGTGGCTGGGATTTGGTATGTTCCTTTAATGACCTATTATGGTCCTGGCATATGTAGTAACCAACATATGGTGTAAAAAAAGTGATTTACACTTTTTGGTGGATGATTTCTACTTTTTTATTCCGCATTTCGGTTGTTGCATATGCCAAGACCAAAACGGTTATTAAGGGGATATACCAAAACTTTGCAAGTTAGTTAATCTCAAGTCTTCCCATTATAATTTTGGGAACAAAACTATGCAAGCTAGTTAATTGCATTCGAATTTGAACCATCTCTAGTTGGGCGGAAGAGATATCACACCAATAACAATCCAACATGTGATACGATGCCTGATAAATGATATTTTAGGTTGAGTTCGGTAACACTTCTAGGATTTCAATTCTCAATTCCTGATTCCACCAAAAATGCATTCTTTGGAGTGAATTTTAGAATGAGAAAAGTGTTTGTTTTGACACTTAATGAAAATGATGAAGATGTTGAAGATGATGATGAAGATAAAAACATTAAAAAAGAAAAGAGAAGAAGAATCAGAAGCTGGAATCAACGAAGTGACTTTTCTAGCTCCCAAAAAATTCCACTCCCAAGCTGATTTTGGAAGTGGAATCTAGGGAGAGAATTTGAACTTACCAAACAATTTTTTTGCTTCTTTTGGAAACTTGGGAGCTGAGAATGCAAGAATCACTCTTTGGGTGTATTACCAAATATAGCCTTAGTAACTAAGACATTGTCCTAGATGGCTAGACCTCCTTTACATTGTATGAGGCACCCTTCCTCAGACGTCATTGTGTTATGAATTGATTGGTACTTGGATAAAATCTCTACAAATTGAGTGGAGATGATCAAGCTCAGCTACATTCGAGTTGGGTCCTCCTATTCCAGTGTTGATGGTTACATTTATGAAGGTCTCCATGCTCTCCAAATTTACATTTTGTTAAAGCCACATGTATTATTTTAACATTTTCTAATCATTAGTTGATTTATGATTATTTAGATCATTACATACAGTGATGGGCATTTTTTTGGTAAACAAAATTTCATGATATAGTGGTGAGCTTATAGGAGCTTTTTTAATGTTTATTTATCAATCAGTATTTGCATTTCATAACTAAATAAAGAAGTCTCAATAAATCATAAGGGTGTGAAATAGCATGCGACCCATGACCTAGTTGGCCTTAACCTGGCCTGATGCCCAACCCGAATGCTTATTTAAGCCATGGTGAGTGGGCTAGAATGAGCATTTGGGTAGGGTTGGGCTCATGGTTCTAAAGATCGGCCAATCCTAGCAAGGATCAGTTAGATCAGATTGGATTCAGATCAGCCTATGTCAATTCGGAATCCTTGCCAGGATCAACCTTCACATTGGATTAGTTGATCCTTTCAATGGATCAGGTCATCATATCCTTATGGATACTGACTTGGATCAGCTAATCCAACTCAATATACGTAATCTTGATATAAGGATTCAAATGTGAGTAACTGAGTGGGCAATTCAAGCCAATCGATCCACACTGGATCGGCTAACCCTTTCAAAGATTGTCAATCCAGACATGGATCAGATAGGGATCAACCCTGTACGATCTTGACCCCGATCCTAATATTTTGATCCTTGCTAATAACTTTTTGAGATGGATTAAGAAATGCATAACTATTGTGTTGTAGACATGTTGGATATTTTAGCAATAGTAACAAGATCAAACAAGGTAATCCAATGTTTGCCTACCTATTCATTTTTAACATGGAAATTTTTTTCAATCTCGTTGTGGAATTATGTTGAAAAATGGGCTGATTTTATCCCACTTGGAATTTTCTACTGATCTAATGATAGTTGTTAATGCTAACTACCATTCTATTGCAACGTTTATGCAACTATTGTAGCTAGAGTTAAGCAAATAAACCTATTCTAGTCACAACAAGAATGGAAAATAACATTAAGAATGACCTTACAAGCCTATGAGGTATAATGGGCATCCTTCCAATCAAATAACCCGGGTTCCTTTGCTACCAAGCAAGCTAGTTTTCCATGATTGGTCTCCTATTATTCATCTTATCCAAAGGTGTCACCAAAATAGGAAGGGAAGTTTTTTTTCCAAGAAGATTCATCTTATTAAATTAGTTCTCTAAAGCTTGTATATACTTTTGTAAGAAACTCTTGGTCTTCTTAGAAAAGTTACCAAACAAATTGAAAGTCTCTTTGCAACTACTAATGGGTTAGGCGACATTTAACAAAGAAGCTCCACATTATAAGTTAGGTGGCCATTTATAAACCAAAGAAAGAAGGAGGTCAAGGAATTCATAGAGTCAATTAGATGAATATTATAGGAATTATGAAATAGATATGATGGATAGAATCTAATAGAGAAAATCTATGAGTGTTATGGATTTATGCTAGATACCTAAAATAGAGTTCTATTTGGATTGCTAAATGTCCAAATGATCGCTCTTGGGTTTGGTACAAGATTTTGAAATACAGGAAAGAACCAAGACCCTGGATCAAAAAATTTATAGGTGACAACTCAAGTACTAAACTAGGATAGACAATTGTTACCCAATTAGAGTTCTTATAAATCATTTTGCAGAAAAAGTCATGTAACAATTTGGTCTAGATCATCAAAACTCAATGTTTGGCATCTTAATCCATGGATCATGCTATGTTTGTCCTTCTTAATTAGTCCTTCTTCAATTAGCATGGAACAAGTTGTAATTGATTGATTGTATCCAAAGAGATGAAGCTGATAAAATAATATGGTGCATCACCTCCTCGAGTCAGTTTTCCACCAAATCTGCATTATTGTACATAATTAGGTTAGATCTCCTGTTGTTGATTGGAATTTGACAGTGTAGTTCAAAAGTTATATCCCAAATGAAATAGTGACCACCAAGCATATGTCAACCTGACATTTCCATACTATAGTGTATTAAGAAAGCTAAAAATCATCTTTGCCAGAAAATGTTGTCTATGTTGGAATAGCAAATTAAGATGACATGCCACATATCTTTTCCAATGTTCTATGACTGCTATCATATGGACTCAAATCCTCAAGAATTTATCCTAATACAAGGTGTATTGAAGGATGGGCAATGGACAATAATTAGGTAGCTCCAACCTTTAGATGTGATTCTTTAACAAAGATTATAGGGTAGCTAGAATTTTGCAGCTCAAGTTCTTACATATGCAAGAAAAAAAAAAAAAAAAAAAAGCTAGTTTTCTATTCTTGTGCATCCATCAACCAAATAGTTAAAATCATTCTTTCATGTTCGTCTAGGTGTGAGAGTGTATCTATTTCTTATGTGCTTTCCCCATACAATAGACATATGATACAAACATGGGAATTGAGCCATAACATGTTAAATCCTTGTCCAAAGTTCTGTACTAGGACAAGCTCTTAACTGGTGGGATAGCTCATAACTGTGATGGAGCAGTCAATGCGAGGAAACATGGAGATGGAGGTCTTTTTGGATGATGTCCTACTTGTGGAGCTTTGCGCTATTTTAAGGGAAATAACCATTTTTGAGGAAAGAGACCTTAGCCCCTTTCATATTTATACTAGTTTGAAGATATCTAAAGATGTCATTAAAAAATATCTATGAACACATATATATATATATATATATATATATATATGAACTTGGAAAGGGTGATCTTGTCTCAATAGGACTATGGGAAAGCTCTACTGGTTAGATCTTTACAAGATTAATTATGTTTAACTGGAGGCTAATCAACTTGCAAATTTCTTACCTTCCTTTGTTATTCTAATAAGAAGATTATTTCGAATCCAAAAGAGTTTCCTACACCCATTCATAATCTAATAAAGAAGATTCAGACTTTCATAAGTACTCCTGCTAGTGAATTTATGTATATTAATAAAATTCTTTACTTGCCGAAAAAATTAAATAGAAAGAAAATACTCCCACGCTAGGTTGAGCTTAACTAACCAAACATGGCCACTAACACCTCTATATGCAAGATTTACAAAACCTAATTGATCATTTTCACATAGAAAAGGCAACATAATTAGCTTGGAAACCAATCATTGATTAGCCAATCCTAGAGTACTTAGGTGCAAGTTGATGGTCATACAAAATGGTCTAATGTAAGGCTCACCATTATGGATTTGAAAACATATTAGGCTAATTCTATGAATTAGCATCACCAATGACTACCTCGATATGCTAAGACATATATAGTATAGCTTCTCACAAGTAAGAATAAAAAAAAAAAAAAAATCTTCTTTAGACTTAATTAATTTCTATTTTCTAAGGACCTAAATGTAAATAATAGAAGAAAAATATTTTCAAATAAATCCTAATTTTATATTTTGTAAAATTTGAAGGAAAAGTTTCGTAACTGAAATCCAAAGGGCACTAGTTCTTCGTTTGCTTTAATTGTATGCCAAAACTATCATTATATTTTTATGCTAATTTTAGAAATAGTGCCACGTTTAGATCATGCGCGTGGTAGGACATTTTTCTTTTCTAGAAATGAATAAAAAACGCCTGTAAAATTTAAAAGTATCTGACCAACTCTTATCTAATAATGCCTAAACAATGGTATTCTCTAGAAGTCATTAATGCCCTAGCTTTCTATTTAACTAGTTTGAGTCCTTTCCCTTAAAAGGTGCTTGCTCACATGTTCTACAAGGTGTGTAAGTTTCTGATTTCCTATCAGTGGTATGTGTTTCTTCTTCTTCTTCTTCTTCTTCTTGCTAAAGTAGTTAAATGTGTTATATTGTCAACTTTGTTGCCAATTTCTGTTGTTCTAATGCTTTGATTATTTTATTATAATATTTCTTCCTATTATTGATGATATTTCTTCTCTTGATTTTTTTTCCATTTATTACAGAAAATAGTAATTTTTTTTCATCTTCATTAAGAAGTTATCCTATCAAGATACTAGAATCCTTCTTATACAATGAACATGATCTTTGTTTTAATTATTTTTGTTAATTTTTTGTGCATCTTAAACTCTTGTTAATGTAGTAGTAGTCAAGTGTGTCAAAGAGGTTGTTGTTAGGCTCTTTTCTTTTATGTGTGTGTGGGTCTATGTGCAGTTCATGATTCTAATATTTAAACTAACAAAATATGAGTATACAAGCCCTTCCTTTTCCACAATGTCAATTATTAATTTATTGTGAATAATTTTTTTTTATAAACAAAATTTAGAGGCGGGAATATTTACAAATGTTGCATCCTTCTTGATAAGTTTCAGAAGGGGAGCAGGAAAACTGATGTTTTGTTGTTGTTGTTCTTGCCTCTCTATAAAGCATCTGATGCATGGCTCGCTTGTTATTTTGGGATTTCTTGTTCTTGGTAATTGTGCCATTTTCAAGGATCGTTTCTTTTGCCCTGAAAATTGTTGTAAATACCTTGTACTTTGGTTGCATGTCTTGTTTGTCATCTTTAACCTTATCATGCTAGGTTGTAGTGTGATTTTGCAGTATGCTTCATTAGAATGGATTCTATTTCAATAAAGGTGCGCTCATGTTAAGCATCACTCTTAAACATTATATCATAATCATATTACACTCACTTACACCAAGACCTCACCTTGCATTGGCATGATTCGACCTAACAGCTAAAATGGCACCTAGGATACTCTGTAGTGGAAACTTGTAGCACGGACAGGCTGACAAGTGGCACATATTTGAATTTTTCATAATTTTTAGGTGCTCTTGTTTTGATTGGAGCATGTGTTTGGATGCTTTTACCCCTGTAAATGCCATACATCAGCCCATGGTTATTGATACAGGCTTCTGCTATAGAGGATTTTGAATCCTAAAATGGAACCTCACGTGAAACCACCATCTTTGAATTGAGATCCCCTATCAAAATTACCATTTACTAGTTTGTATGTCATGCATGTTTATTGGTTCCATGACTTATTTAAGACCTTATGCGGTGATGATGCAAAAAGAGTGCTGTCACTGGGTGATCTGGTGTCATGTTACAAGTATATACTCAAAAGTTTGCCTAAATTTCGAGCCCACCCATGTTGAATTCACAACCCCAAGATCATGCCGATTAGTGATTCTAGAAAAAATTAATTCCCCTATGGGCTTGGAGAAAATGCTTTTGCTCCATAGTTTGTTTCAAAAAAAGTCTACGCCGGGGTGGTATTATGAGAAAATCCAATAGGTAGGAAACACTACTTGGCAGATTTCTGCAATGTGTAAGACATTAATTAGGATCCTCCCCTCTGCACAAGATTTCTTGGAACAGGAGAGGCAGTCATTTTTTTTAGATGGAGATTTTTTACTTTTTTGGGTATGTCGGGCACCTCCCCCGATGACAAGAAATCTTGTGCATAGGAGAGGATCCGGGAAGTAAGAGATTGCTCAACAAAAACTTGGATAAGATTTTGGAGCCCCAAGCCCTTTTCTAGGTCCAGCTTATTCTACACAGTTAATACTTTGGTCGGATTGTGTTTCCAAACCAGGATTATGTTTCCAAACCAATCCAACACAAATTAGGGTTGGTTTTCTATAGAAGTTCAACTAGATCCCGCCCTACCCCTTATATTATATACCACTATGATCCCTGTGGTCAAAGCCCATGTTGTGATTGAATTTGGCACCTGTTTTGGGTTTTTTTTATTTATTAGGGCACCTTCTTTATGATTTTAATTATCCTAGTAGCCACCACGTGTTAGTCTGTAGTGATCACTACATGGTCATAACATGGGCTCTAACCACTGAGGATCTTGAGTGATTATATGCATTGTGAAGTACCCTAATCATCTATCCAATTCATTCTATAAGCCATCCTAGATTTCATCAATTGTAAATTTTTCTTCTTCAATCAAATTTCTAAAACATGAAACATACTTCAAGTTTCAAATATATAGCTCTGAAGAAAAGCACGCATTGCATCTTATCGAGTTGTCACTTATGTTTATGTGCAGCACTAGCTTCGAATTTAATGAAATGTCCATTCTTTCTTCATTCTCGACCCAATCCTCTTGGCTAATAAAAAAAAATTATAATGCAGTGTGAATTGAATCTCTGGAAAACAAATTCCTCGATGGAGACCATGGGTAACACATCTCTGAATGACTCTACAAATGCAGACAATGGTGAGACCTCGCTGACAAGGAGAAGGACAATGAACACAATTAATAACTCATCTGCATCCAACCAAAATCCATGGCACAAACTCTATGATGTACTCGTTGAGACTATATTAGCCCTGCTTCCAGTGGCCGACTACTTCCGTTGTCAGTTTGTGTGCAAGAGATGGATGTCCCTCATCCACACTCCAACTTTCACAACCACTTGCCAAAAACTGTTCATCAGACCACCTTGGTTTTTCATGCTGGATGAAGAAAACCCTGCTGATTTTGTATATGACATGGAGGTTAACAATTGGCGTCATGCTCGCCTACCAGTGTCTACGGACATCAATGGAAGACCAAGAACCCTAGTTGCAACTTCTGGTAGTCTCATGTGCTTCATGTCAGAAACTGGTACTCTCACTGTCTGCAATCCATTGACTGGCTCAGCTCGAACACTACCAAGGCTGAACCTTGATCGCAAAGTTAAGGTGATTACAATGAATGCGTTGGGATCTTCTTTTAAAGTTTTTGTTTTCTCAGGGAAGTTGTCTAATATGACACTGAGGATGTTCTCCTCTATGGGCGATGCTTGGACTGAGTTTCCTGTGAGGATGATCTTGGCATTCCAAGACCGTGTTAGAGGTGGCAACACAAGAAGTGTTGTGAAGTGGACCCCCATGAAGGAGCTTGCAGGGGTGACAACAATTGGTTCCAATGGCCAAGTGCTGGTGTACTACCTTAGCCACCATGGAAGGTTATTGTGCTGCGACACTCAACAGGGGACCTTGAGGATGTATCCAAGGCTGTTTTCTGTTGCAGAGGAATATGCAATAGATTTGGTGGAGTGTGGGGGTCGTGTTCTGATTGTGGTTCTAAGGGAGGCAACAGGGACTGCAACGCTTAAGATCTGGGAATTTGATCAAAGGAAGTCGATGTGGAAGGAAGTGGCAGTCATGCCTAGGGACATGTCCCAAGCCTACTATGGCTTGGAGGCTGACATCAATTGTGCTGGCCACGGGGTGTATGTCATGGTATGCGTGAACTCCAAGAAGTCTGGTTTGAATCAGGTGGTAATGTGTGATATTACTGAGGACTTTTGGGTGAACCTGCCTGCATGTATCGACCAACATAGTGGATGTGTGAAGAAGTTCGTGTCGGCCAGTTCGTTCATGCCAAATATTGAACCTAATGTCTAGAGGAGACTTGTGTTAGAATAATGTATGCCCTAATAAAGACAATATGTTTCCCTGTTTGTTTTTAAATTTAGGTATACTTCTTTTGCAAGTATCTTAATATTTATGTTTGATTGATTCATTTATTAGGTAAAACTATAAGAAGTCATATATGTTGATTAAGAATCACATGCCAAAGATATGACTTTATAGCATCCTTATAAAGCTAAAAGTTTTCTCACCTAAGGATGCAAATTGGGCATCTTATTCAATTACAGTTGAATGAAGTATGTTACTTTACTAAATAATAGGAAGATGTATCTCAGTCACCAGGCTATTAAAGTCTAAATAAACACATGGGTGTATGTTATAAGTACATACACTGATTTAAGGGGAATAACCATTGCTGATGAAATAAAACTTAGCCCCTTTAATTAGTATTTATACTAGTTTGATGATAGTTATGGATGCCATTAAAAATATCTATTCCCTTGGAAAAGGCGATCTTGTCTCAATAAGACTACGGGAAAGCTCTGATGCTTAGATCTTTACAAGGTTAATTACGTTTGGCAGGAGGCCAATCAACCAACTAATTTCCCTTTATTACTCAAATGAGAAGATTATTTTAAAGCCAAATAATCTTCCCACACCCCTTCTAGATCTTATAAAGAATGATTCCAATTTCATAAGTATTCCCTCATGCAAAATTATGTACATTAATTAAGTTCTTAATTGTCGAAAAAAAGAAAAAGACAAAAATAATACTCCCACACTAGGCAGAGCTTAACTACCCAAACATGGCCCACTAATACCTCTATGTGTAAATGAACGTGGGTGCTTAAAATTTGTTTAAATTACAAATATGGTCCAATACTCTCACAAATTTATATAAAAATCCAAATGGACCCGTTCCAATTAATTAGGCCCAATGGAAAAGACAGGTCTGTTGAGTCTAGGTTTCGGGATTGTAAACATTAGCCCAAGGACTACAAACCCTAGATGCTCAGCCCATTAATAGACCCAAAGCCCAAGCATTGCCTACATGGGACCCACATGATAAAGGATCTAATTGAATTAATAATTTGGGCCAAAAGGAAAGAAGTGCCAATAAAGGAATACAAGAATTTCTTAACGTATTTCTCTCCAAACAGAAAAACTGCAATCCAATTCAAAACCAAGAATGCAAAGAAATTCAATCAAGACCGAATAAAATATATGGATGAAGCACACTTCAAAATCCTATAAATACTCTTTCATTGAATTAAATGGGAGATCCCTTAGAAGACTTTAACTACAGGAAAACCCTAGAGACAAGGCAAAGCTTCAAACTTCTATAGCATCTCAAAAGCCTTCGATCTACTTACTTGAAGAACCAAGGCATTCTCTTCGTTCTCTCAATTAACTAAAATTCTTTACTAGAGAGAAAACACTTCTTGCAATCTTAGAAATATGTCATTTATGGTCCTGAGTGCTAGATTACGATACATTCTTCATTACTGATAAAGCTTGAAACCCGAATTGAAGAACAACTATATATACCAACAAATCCAAAGAAGAGAAATACACCGTCAGGCTCTCATCTTCAACGTCGATTGTCAATAAGAGGTTTATGATCTTGTAAAGAGTAACCAAAGAGAATTGTTTCCACATTTCAATATTTGTAATTTGCCTCACATTTCATATTTATTCCACAAGAAATTTGTGTCAAAAATGATCTATAAATTTCATTAGTCATTTTTGTATAGACAATACAACAAAATTAGCTTGAAAACTAATCATTGATTAGCAAATCCTAAAGTACTCAAGCCCAAGCTGATGGTCATACAAAATGGTCAAATATAAGGCTCACGATTATGGATTTGAAAAACCTATAACTCTAATCCGATCAATTAACATCCTACCAATGACTGCCTTAATATGTTAAGACATATAAAGTATGGCTTTTCACAAGTAATAGTATTTGAAAAAAAAAAAAAAAAAGGTTTAATTAAGTTACAAGGACCTAAATACAAATAACAAAAGAAACTATTGTTAAATAAATCCTAATTTTATATTTTTTTTAAACTGCAACGCCATGTTTTGTAACCGAACTCTAATGAGCAGTAGTTCTTCATTTTCTTTAATTGTATGACAAAACTATCATTTTATTTGTATGCTAATTTTAGAAATAGTGACACGTTTAGATCATGCAAGTGGTAGGATGGTTTTCATTTCTAAAAATAAATAGAAAACACCCATGAACTCTAAAAGTGTGACCAATTCTTATCCAACAATGGTTTTCTCTAGAAGTCATTAATGATCCAGCTCTCTATTTAACTAGTATGAGTTCTATTCATAAAAATTAAATTAAAATAAAATAATAAAAAATAAGCTAGTATGAGTCCTCTCCACTAAAAAGTGTTTTCTCACATCTTCTAGAGGGGTGTGTATATATGTTTCCGATTTTTTGTCATTATTGTGACAAAAACGTATTGGATTGACTAGTTGTGTGGTTAAGGATTTAAGGATGATGGATATGGTGATTGTGGGAACACTAAGTAAACTTCATTAGTTGACTTCTTCATTCAATCATTTTCAATGCAATCTTAGAAGTGCCAACCTATCGTAACCCTTGTTGTCCTTCTAGTATCATAACATCCTTGATATTGTGCTCTATCCTCACTATTGTAGATACTAATTTGGAAAAGTGAGCTAGAAAATGAGTATGACATAGTACATTGGGCTCCAGGTCTTAATAAAGGTTGATATTAACTCCTCATCATCCATCAAGGTCTCTCTATGCCTCTACATCTTTTTTAAATTTTCCTTTTAGGGAAAAGCACCATGTTGAAGCAAAAATGGAACAAGAAATCTTCCAATAGATATTTTCATGGCCCAAAACTTCTTCTATCCATAGAGGTAATATGTCATCACCAGTAGGACATGTTGAAAAGTTAGACTAGAAACCTCTCGTCATGCACCCCTAATTGAAACATTTCATTGCAGAAAATCTTCAATTTCTTCAAGAGAAATCCGTTGCCATCATACTTATTAAATTCATGGAGTTGGAATTCAAACAAGCAATAGACTTTTAGATTTATAACCTAAATCTTTAAAATTCATTATGCATAGAGGGTGATTCCCTGATTTTTCTATTCAATTTGTCCATTTATTTCCAAATTATATCTGTCATGGAAGAAACATGATGAGGAATCTGATATTGCACTTGTCCAAGGCCTGTGATTTCTTATCATCATAATCTTCATGCTTTGACAAATGAGCTGACGTATTTGAGGTAAGGGATTTCTAAGACTTTATGGGATAACAAGGACATCATGGAAGAAACTATTAGATTCTATTAGGATATATAAGCTCCTACGTAGCAAAAAACTTACTACCCAACAATTTATCTAACTTTTCTAAAGTGCCTATCTGAAGACCAAAAACATATACTAAATGAGGAGCTTATGGATGATAAAATTAAAGAGGATACTTTTGAAATCAAAGAAGGAAATGCTAGGATTCAGCATATCCTTTATAGAGCCTCCTAGGAGAAAGTGGATGAAAAAACCATAGCAATGATAAGGTATTTCTTATCATAAAGAAAAATTTGAGGAGGTTAATGCTACTTTTTTATATAATAAATCAGAAGAAGCCAATGTTTTCAAGGATTATATATGCATATTCCATAGTATAATTTGATTTGAAATTTATAGCAAAAGTAATTGATAATATAATGTAGTTCATTGTACAAAAAAAAAGATCTAGGAAGATTAAATCTGGCAACATTTATTAGAGGAATGATTATAAATGATAATATTTTGGTTTGGAATGACATGGTAAGAGGTTTCAATAGGAAAAACCATACTTCGGTTGCTCTAATGAAGAAAGATCTTCATAAGGCTTATGATACCATTAGGTGGGAATTTGTTCTTTAATGTGTGAAGAAGTTGAGGTCTACTAATAACCATGTATCTAAAGATCGGTTGATCCATGATCGGCCAATCTGGGCAAGGATTGATTGGATCAGATCGGGATCAGCTTGTGCTAATCTGGAATCTTTGCCAAGATCAGCCTTCACATTGAATTAGCCAATCTTTTCAAAGGATTGGGCGATCCTTACTGATACCGAGTTAGATCGGTCGATACAACCTAGTATTGGTGATTCCGATAGAAGGGATTGGCCAAATGTGAGTTACTAAGTGGGTGATTCAAACCAAATGATCAACACTGGATTGAACGATCCTTTCAAGGATCGCCTGATCCAAACATGGACCGATCCTGATCCTAATCCGATGTTTGATCCATGGTTAGGCCAAGACCTAAGCCTGTCTGCCCAAATATCTGGATCATTTGGCTCACCATGGCCTTTCAAATTCAAATTTTGAATTTCAGATATGAGTAGAGGTGTCAATGAGTCAAGCTTTGCCCAATTTGGCTCAGGCTCATCACATGAAGTCTATACTTAGACTTGGCTCAGACTCGTGACAACCCTGAGTTATTGAGCTCGGGCTCAGCTCGTCAAGAGTCATTATTTGGGGAAAAAGAAAAAAGAAAAACAACAACAAGCTCATATATATATATATATATATACACACACATTAGTGAAGCTCGACTTAGGCTAACTCACTTAGGAAATGAGCTTAAATCAAAGTTCAGGTTTGGTTCTATGAGCTTAAAACAAGGCTCAGTCTTGGCTCACAACGAGCTGAGCTAGCTCAGTTCATTGACAGCCCTAGATATGAGGATACTTTTGCAAATTCCTACTTTTGCTCTAAAATTCCCCAATTTTGACAGTTGGTCTATATTTTCACCCTTCGGATTAGGTACGAATGCCCAAGTGCGAAAGAGGTATGAAATGCACCTGGGCCTGACACATCAGCATCAAAAAGTGAAAAGCATACCCTTAAAAAGTGTAAATCACTTTTTTGGGATTGATGTGTCAGGCCCATGTGCATTTCACACCAATTTCGTGCCTAGGCTTTCACACCAAAGCCAAGGTGATATTTTCACCTTTTGAATCACCATAGAAGCAACATGTCAAAACTGGTTGAAATTTTAATATGCTTGAAAGACTAGTTTTAACTTAAAAAAGGAGCATCAGATGCAAGTTGGGAAACATTTGAGTATCTCATTAAATAAATTGAGTTGTGATTATTTATTCGAAGCAAATGTTCTGTGATAAAAATGCCTTTGTAGTGTATATGGTGAATTATAAACAGAAATGTGTTGTTTTAAGGGGTAAAAGGGTCCAAAAAAGTGTTCAGTTGAAAAAGTAGGTGGTCAATAAAAGACATCAAATTCAAAACCATCATGTGTCAATCCATGGCATGCCTTTAGAGGTCTGTCTCAAAACAGGCAATCATTAAGTTTTTTATAGTTGTTTGCATTTATTTTGTAAATTAATTGTGAAGTTTAATTTTTTTGTAATATTTTGTGCAAATGAAGTCAAATTATTCCCTTGTAATTTTTGTAATTCCTTTTCTAATAACATTATCATTTTTCTCTCACTAAAATTGTTATTTTTTTATATATTTTTACTTTTTCATGAATTTTTCAAATTTATATAGGCCCAAATAAAGGTCTGATATATGTAAGCATTGTGGCCAAGATTTGGACCACACATTGCTGGCCCAGCATAAACAAGTATCCGTGTTGCCCAACACACCCTGGTCAGTTATCTGGGTCGACGTGGTCAGACCAAAGTTGGCCCAGTTGGCCCATTTTACACCCCTAAGCATATTAGTATGCTTGCTTTTTAGACAAAATAGGTTTGGAACGTCATACTCCGGAACCATCAAAAAATAAGACTGTTGACCTATGCATCTATCTTTGGATTGGAATCTTTTCTTCTTTCTTTTGTAATGTACAATGAAATTACATTTCCAACCACCTGCCCCCCTCCCCTCCCTTTTTTTCATGGCATCTTTAAATGGGCTATTGAGCTGAAACTGGTATGTGAAGAGAGAAATGTGGCGAACACATTGACCCTTATATTTGCCACCTGAGACACCGCTTGTTGGTCCAATTATACTTAATGGTGGCAATGAGCTAGCTCAGCTCATCACAAACGTGAGCCTCATTTTAAGATTACTGGGCCGAGCCTAACCCTGAATTTGAGCTTGTTTTCTAAGCAAGCTTGAGCCGAGCTTCACTAAGCTCAGCTCACTAAAAATTTGATTTGGTTATATATATATATATGTGTGTGTGTGTGTGTGTGTGTGTGTGTTTGTGAAAGTAGTAAAGATAAACTGGGTAAATGGGCTATTAGGCTGTTGGGCCTTTTATTTTTTCTAACTGGCAAACCAAGCTAAGCCTGCATACCACCCAGAACAGAGATGCTTTAGCTACCTACAGATCTGGTTAACGATACTTGAACAACTCCCTAAGGATAGAAAAACTCTTTGGAGATAAAACAAATCTAAGAGGTCGAACCATCAACTAAAGAAGGGGAAGAAATAGCCTACTAACCATAGAGTAAGCCACAAATCAAGCCACCATTTGATTATGTTGGACCCGAGACTTTAAAGAATTTAAAAAAGAAACTGATAAAGATTCCTGCCATTCTATCCAAGCTCAAGAGGAAAAGGACATGTCTACCACGCGACAAACATGCCTGTTGCATTTCATGTATTAGCTTGGAACTGTTGAGGTTGCAGGAATCCCTCAACAAGAAATTGGTCTGTCTCGAACAAAAACCTTAAGGGTTTAGCAGTGTTTACCCAGTTTTGAAAATAACCAAGGGAATGGTGACATGGGGATCCCACCCATTTCAAATGTGGCTGATTGTGAAGTAACACACAAAGTAGCAAAGGGAGGAAGATGAAAGGTGAGAGCACTAATTGATCCTTGACACATGTTTTGACCGTTACAATGGTGAATGTATATTCAAACATGGGAAAATGGCTAGTCGAGGAACAAGAAAAGAGGTGCACAATAGGCCTCACCTTCACCGTCAACAACAAGATCGGGAGATAGAAGGAAGTTACCATTGGACGTGATTAATGGCCACCAATGAAGCAGGAAACATGAAGAGAACATGTAACATGGTAAAGGAAAAACTGCCTTAACTGATTAAGGCAATTTAAAATGCACACGAACAAACAAAGGAAGGATCCTCAACCAATCAATCAACTTATTCTTGATATTCCATATCTATATGATATGTGATTCTGTAAACAACAAGTATTTATTTCATATAAATGAAAGACTTGAAAATAAATTGAATATAACAACTTACTTGACTAGATGAATTAAAAAAATCAGAACTGAAATTGATCAAGGTTAGTGTTTAACACCATGTCCTTAAGACTAATTTTGCCCCTCGCATTGGTGCTTAAGATCTTTTCAAATGTCTACTTCCCAGGATACAATGATCTACTACACACAAAAGAAGCACTTCAATCTGTGCGCCTAGAAAATGAAACTTGTGTTGTTCTCCATCTTATACAAAACTATTATAATGCACTCTATGATGCCTAATTTCTGACTCACTAAATGCAAGAGGGACGGACATATTTATAAACTTATTCATGTCTATTTGGAAGAAGCATAGAAACACACCTTATAACTGTTGAATGGATACGAAATCAAAATGATGTAATTGAGTAGCCATTTTCATGTATGTTCAGAACAGATAAGGAGTTTAAGTGTGATTTAATAGTCACATTTGTGACTGTTCAATTTGGAATAGTCACGAGGGTAAGACCGCTATGAATAGACACGCCCTTACAGGTTTAACCGTTTATGGGAGAAATAAAAATAATAAAAAAATTTTATTATTTTATTTTTCTTATTAACCCAACCTGGCCCAGTTCGATTCAGCGTGCATGTGTGTGTATGTTGGTTTAGGCTTAGCCCATGTTAGCTAGGTCCTCCCCCTTCCACAAAACTATGGTGCCCCTTGGAGCCCAAGTTTATGTCTAAGGCTATTGTATATAAACCTCCAAACTTTTTTAAGCTAACCAATGTGGGACTATTCAAGGTTTACACCCTTTAACCAATGTTCAACTTGGCACTTTTGGAGACAATTTGTCATTCACCCATTAACGATTTTGAGCAACTAACCATACAACGTTATTCTCCTCATTAAGGTGAACACAAACCCATGTGGACCTACATCAAAGGACTTGTGGGGTCTCACTTTTATTTTGGCTAAAAGATGCCCAAATAGTTAGATTTCAAATCTGGGCAGAGTCAAAATCGGGGCAACTCAAAACCGTTCCCAACAATTCTTATCTAGGAACAGGAGTAACAACAATGTAGCTTATGTAGTGTAATCTGGTAGCTATAGCCAGTAGTTTGTAACTATTCAAGTTGTGCATGAATTGTTTATAGTCAAGTGGAGCGCACCTAAGAAGGAATGGTTGCTCTAATCGAAACGAGTAAGGCGTTTACTTTGTAATTCTTGTTACAATTATATACGTATTCGGTGTTTCGTCTCTATCTTTCTAGAGGGAAATTAAAGTCCTCTTGATTGAGGAAATTACAAACCATTTGATTAATATTAAGGGGAAAATCCAAAAAGTCCACCAATAGGCGGGGAAGATTGTTTCTAATGTGGAAACATGAAATTTCTCTTGAAGTAATCTTGGTAATAGAATGGTTGATAGCCATTAATATTGACCCAAAAGATGGATCATCGCCTTGGCATTGTGTGTTCATTCATGAAGAGCTTGATCAATCTCAAAGACAGACCTTTTGGATCCAATTCATGACCTACATAAATGGGCTTTAGGGTCCAATGGTGTGTCTCGGCGGCTGGAATTTCCTATGGTCGAGTAATGAAAAGGTTGAGTGCAGTAGGGTGAGAATGGCTGATCCAATCCATAAAAACCAAGTTCTAAACCAAAGTCAACCGATGGACCTTGGTTGTAGTGGCCACTTCTTCACATGGTCAGAAGGATCATCAAATCAACATTGGGTTCATGAAATAATAGACGAAACCACAACATTAGCTCATAGAGCTAAATTTTTAAATACGTTTCTTGAAACATGCATTTTCCCGACTCAGATAATTTCCCATCATGATCCATCTAAATGATGATTTCAAACAAAATAAATTATATACCTTTGATTCAAATGGTTATGGTCTCATTATGATTAGTGTCATCAAATTATTTTTGAAAATTTGGTCAAGCGAGATTCATAATAGATCTACTCTAAATATCCCAGCCAAACTAATATCCCTGATTCCTCCTCTAAAACACTAGAATAAATATACACTAGGGGATTTGAGACACATGATAGGGATCATGAAAATCCAAATTAAAAATTTGTTAGTTGGCTCTTAGAGGTCTGTAAACAATGCCATGTTATCCCAATATCAAAGTGAGTTGGATAAATTGTTAAGTGTTATGGACCAAAATAATCCCAAATCAACTATCTAAGACATGGGAACAAGAACACCATTTTTTCATCTATCTACTCTTATCTAGAGGGAATGAAATAAAATCTCCAAAACTAAAGACTCTCAAGGTGAATGGAGTAGTCAAGAATACCAAATTGAAAGTGTATTCTGGTCATTCTTCTTGAACATTTTTTCAACTTCAGATCCTTCAGCTTCTGTTATTGCATCCTTAGTGGAAAAAATAAAGCACATCTTGTCCCGAGATTCAAAGGAATACCTCGACCAAGTGTTCTCAAAGGAAGACATTAAAAGGATGCTTTGGATCTTGGCCCTTTAAAATCCCCTGGTCCTGATGGGTTTCAACCAATGATACTAGGAGGTGGTGCAAAGAGATATTATTCAATATGTTGAAGCCTTCCTTAGAGGGGACATTGCTATTGTAGATATAAATGAGACTTGCATAGTCTTGATTCCCAAAAGGAATAACCTAGAGGTTTCACCGCATTTCTGTCTCATCAACCAATGCAATGTTCTCTATATAATCATTGCATAGCTCCTATTTAATCGGCTTAAACATGTCATGGAGGAACTTATCTTAGAGAACCAAAGTGTGTTCTTGAAAGGTCGTCTAATTTCAAACAATGTCCTTCTATCTCATGAACTCTTTCACGACATGAGCCACTATACGTAAAAAAACAAAAAAAAAAAAACAAAAAAAACAAAACAAAACCTCTGATAATGGCCCTAAAATTAGATATAGGCAATGCGTACGATCAAGTTGAATGAGATTATTTGTTGGAAACTACATGTACAATGGGATTTAGCTATAATTGGTCGCATTGGGTTTCACAATGCATATCAACCACATCCTTTCAAGTGCAATCAATGATTCTAGAGGCAAGAAATTGCACCCCTCCAAAGGACTCCATTTGGGCAATCCTCTGTCTCCATATTTATTCCTGTTGAGCTTAGAAGGGCTTTCCACAATTATCAATCACGTAGAAGAAACGAGTCTTATTACTAGGATAAAAATTCAACAACGTAGTCTTCCCATTTTGCATCTCCTCTTTGTGGATGGTTGTCTCATCTTTTCATCGACATCATATCAGAGGCTCTTAACATTAACTAATGAATGCTTGAATTTTAAATTGCGTTAGGCCATTTGGTTAATTGTGAAAATTCTGGGTTGATCTTCTACCAACGTTCCCCTTCACATAAAAAGATTACATTTCAAATGAATTAGGTATTTCCCAAAATCATCACCTTGGAAAGAATCTCAATCTTCCAGCTCATATGGGTAGGAGGCAAGTCAATTTTTGTTCTTACTTGGGAAAGATTTAAGGATTGGAAAGTTTAATTATTGTTCGCTACAAGGAAAGAAGTGTTATTGAAGTCTGTTATCATTGCACTCCCTTCCTATACAATGGCCTACTTTCACATGGCTAAATTCATTTGTAGACAATTTAATAAGAAACAATGCTCATTTTGGTGGGAACAGAAAAGGAAAGAGAGGAAAATTCATTGGGTCAATTGGGATATGTTGAGGCCTCCAAAAACTATAGGTGGTGTGGGGTTTCATGATTTACATGCAACCAACTTAGCTATATTGGCTAAACAAGGTTACAGGATTATATCTCAACCAAACTCCTTGTTTTCAAAGGTCATGAAATCAATCTATAACCTTAACTCACATTTTCTACATCCTTGGGTGTGTAAAAGAGGATCTTGGGGTATTTTGAAAGGAATGGAGATTCTTCAAAACAATTTTCCATGGATTGTTGGGGATGGAACAAATATAAGTATTTAGAGTGACTCTTGGGTTCCATCTCTGGAGTTAAGCCATCTATCCTCTCAAATACCTTAATGCAGCGTAAATAAGATGGCTGAGTTAATCTCTAAACCTTCGTGTCGACAATAGTAAATATTCCATTATCAACTCACTTAACCACTGATTCAGTACTTTGGTACCCTGACTAGGATGGATTATTCTTGTAAAATCAAGATATTTCTTCAATTGTCTCCACCCCAACCATAACACACTCTACTCAACATTCAATATAGAAGAAAATTTGGCACACTGAGTTGCCAAATAAAATTAAAACTTTCATGCAAAAGACATGTTCTGAGGCCCTCCCTGTCCAATTCAATCTCCATTGCAAGATTTCAGACATCACTTTAAAATGCTCACTTTGTTCTTAGGAAGTAGAGATGACATTCCATTGTCTAATTGTATGTCCAAATATCAAAACATTATGGCAACATGGTGTAACTAAACATCTCTATCCAGTGGACCAAGGAACCTTCTTTGACTGGATTCGAGAGCCTGTTTTCCACCATTGGCCATCCAAAAGAATGGTTTAGAACATTTTTCAAGGAGTGGTAGTGGGGGATTAGGTTGTTGAAATATTTTTCAAAGGGAATCAAATCTCGTTAAGAGAAGAAGTAGCAACCAAGCCACTCACACTTTCCTCCTTTAGAGTAGGCATGTGGGAGTGGGATAAGGTTGCCGCAATCCCCTCTCACCCCGTATATTGTGTTTTCCATATATCAATACCCTAATATTAGGGTTTGACACATCTCTCCTTATTCTCTAAATACCGCATTGGCCAACCTAGGATTTACCATTTCAAATCAACCAAATTCAATGATGAGAATTTTGAGAGATGGAAAGAAAAGATGGAATATACTCTAAGACAACACGATGTCTACTATGTGTTGACTGATCCAACAACCAATTATCCCTTCTGAGTATGAGGCCTCCCAATAATGTGTAAGGGATTACAGTTAAGCTAACTCTGAGCCGGATACAATCTAACTCAAGTAGAACCCTTGTTTCTCTACAAATTTGCACTCTTCGGTAGAGACGAATGAAAATTCGTTATTTCTCTTATAACCCAAAAGTCCAGGGTTTAATTTTGCATAAATTATGGTAGCATAACAGTGTTGTATAACAGTTTTCCAAATATATATCATGCAAGAGACCAAGGTGATTTCTCTCAAGGAGAATACCAGATCTAAAGATGATGTTACTTAGTTAAATCAAACAATAACTCTTTCAAGAAGAGTGCGGATCCCAAAAATAGCCTTGGTTACAAGAACTCACAACTTTGTTCTTCTCAAGAAAGATATCCTAGTTCAAGAACCGTATAAATAGAAAAGAGAAGAGAAAAACTAAGAAGATTATGAACACAACGATTCCTCATTCTTCTTCATCAGGGAAAACTCTTTAAAATAAGCACAATAGCCTCTTTATTCTTTTTCTTCTTTTCTCAGAGAAAACCTTAATACAGCCACCAAAATTTCACAACTCTCAAGATCTTTAGGTTTTTTGTTGTTCATGTGGTATTTGTAGAGAGATGGGGAGAGATGTGTGAAACCCTAGCTAATTCTAGGGCATTGATATGTGGAAAACATAATACATGGGGAGAGAGGGAGTGCGGCAGTCCTAGCCCACTCCCACACATCTCCTCTAAAGGAGGAAAGTGAGAGTGGCTTGGTTGTCACTTTTCATGGAATTTGATTTCCTTTTAAAAATATTTCAACAATCCCCTACTTATTCTTAAAATTTTCAAAATGGGTATTAAGGGCTTTTAAGAGAGGTCGTTGCACATAAGTAAATGTGCTATCAACCTTGAACCTTTACATAGTGTAAACAATATGTTGATGTCTTTTGAGACATAGTGGACTATGCATTAAACTATTCTTTATTTGAGAAACAACTTTCACACTCATAGTCCTCACAACAAGATTTTACTCATTCATACAGATTAATAGTTTAAGGTCATTATTATATCCCGATTTACTAAGTGCTCTAGAGACAACCTAGATCTCATAGAAAGTGACCAGTTTTCGCACTCAAATAGGTGAACTTCCATCAAGAACGCATATTTTCCCTAACCTAAAATAGGTATATAAAACTCATTAAGAGAAATCAATTTCTCAACCGCCATCATCTGCAAGAAAAACATTCATAGGATAAAAGCACATTGTTCTATAGGAACCATCTTCTGTAAGAACACCATACATCATCTACAAGTAATCCATTTGCAGACTTGACATAGAAAATGATAAAGTTCATTAAATAAAAAATTATGTTTACAACTAGTTATGTCTAGCTTGTTATCCCATTGAACCTGATTAACATTCAGCGATGTTAGGTTGGTTTCCCATTGAACCTTGGATAATCGAGTTGGGTTTCAACCAAATATACCTTTTACAGGCATATCAGTCCCATTCCCCTCGACAAATAAGAGGTTAACTCCTTAATAAGGCCTTTAGATAATGGGTCTACTAAATTCTCTTTAGACTTCATATATTGTACAGCCACAATGTCGTTAGTGATAAGACCCCTCATATGATTATGCTTTAGGCATATGGTCCAAGCATTCCCATTGTAATTCTCACTTTCTACTTTGAATATTGTAGCTTGATTATCACATTAAATCGTTATTATCGGCACAAGCTTATCCCATATTGGTACGTATACCAATATTTCCTCAACCATTTGTTTCTTCTCTTGCCAATGACAAGGCTATAAACTCTGACTCTATCAAGGAATGGGTCAAGCACATTTGTCTTTTGTATTTCTAAGAGATCGCACCTCTTACCAATGTGTAAATCTAAGCAATTGATGATTTGGACTTATCTAAATCCGAATTCCAGGTAGCATCCTTGTATCCCTCAATAAGAACGGGATATTTGTTGTAACATAAGTCATAGTTCATGGTTCATTTTAGATACTTTAGAACTGAATTCAATGCACTCTGGTGCATACTATCTAGATTACTTGTGTATCTACTTAACATTCATACTGTAAAGACAATATTTGGCCTAGAGCAGTACATGGTATACATTAAGTAGCTGATAACTTGTGAGTACTTATATTGTGATACACGGTTTCCTTTGTTCTTCATCAACTTTGGGTTAACATTCACAAGTGTGGGTGTTGGATCACATTCAAACTTGTCAAATCTTCTAAGAATCTTTTCAATATTATTGGATTGTGAAATTATAATCCCATCATCATCTTGGATGATCTTGATTCCTAGGATAACTTTTGTAACCCCTAGGCCCTTCATGTCAAATACTAATGAAAGAAACTTCTTTGTGTCATCGACACAATATAAATCAATTCTAAAGATGAGCATGTCATCAACACATAAACTGATTATCACACATGACTCTTCATTGGTCTTTGAATAAGCACACATGTCTCCATTGTTGGATTTGAATTCATTGCCAATGAGAGTTTTTCAAAAAAATTCATGTCATTGTTTCGGTATTTGCTTTAATCCTTATAAGGATCTTATCATCTTGTATATCTTCTTCTCTTGTCCTAGCATGACATATCCCTTTGGCTGATCCATGTAAATCTCTTCTTCTAGTTGGCCATTTAGGAAGGTTGTCTTCACATTCATCTGATGTATTATAAGATTCTTGATCATAACCACAACCAATAATAACCTGATAGTTGAGATCCTCGCTACCTAGGCATAGGTATTGAAGTAACCAAAGTCTTTTTTCTCCTTGAACCCTTTAGCCACCAATAAAGCCTTATATTTATCAACTGTTTCATCAAGTTTTATTTTTCTTTTGAATATCTACTTGTACCCAATTGGTTTGTACCCTTAAGAAAGATCCACCAGTATCCAAGTGTTGTTAGACATAATCGAGTGCATTTCATCATCTACCGCCTTTTTCAGAACATTGCATCATGCAATTTCATTACTTCTTAGTAGGATAGTGGATTTCCTTCTACCATGCAAATAACGAAATCAAGACCAAAGTCCTTGTGCTTTCTCTCTCTTCTTTTTTTTGAGGTGTGGGTTGTTCATCCTCAGTAGGTCTATCCCTCTTCTTGAGATAGGTTCATTCACCCTTACTAATTTAGTTCTTCTTAAGTAGAAATGTGTTATTGAAGAATTCAGCATTGATGGATTTTACAATGGTGTGTGGAGTAGGAGTTTCTAGATTCATAAATCTATATGCTTTGTTTATCATTGAATAACTAATGAATGCACAATCAGTTCCTTTTGTTCCTACCTTAGAGGTGTGCTCATGCAACAACTTTACTTGAGCAAGACAACCCTAGGTTCTGAAGTAACTTATTTTAGGCTTCCTTTTTTTCCAAATCTGATAGGAAGTTACCTCCAATTTCTTCTTAGGAACTTAGTTCAGTATATGACAAGTAGTCATCAAGACTTCACCCCATAGATTTGGGCAGGCTCTAGATCCTATCAACATAGCATTGACCATTTCAATCAAAGTGTGATTTTTTCATTTAGTAACTCCGTTTTATTGTGGTGTGAATGGTGCTGAGTCTCTCTGTGGATTCCATAGTTTTTGCAAAAATTGATGAATTCAGAGTCTATGTATTCACCTCATTTGTTTGACCTCAGAACCTTGATTTTCAAATCAAGAAGATTCTCAACCTCAACTTTGTAGGTCTTGAACTTCTCAAATGCTAGATCCTGAATCCTTAATAGAAACATATACGTGTATTTGGACATATCAACGATGAAGGTTATGAAGTATCTATTTCCTCCTTTGGATAGTGTATTAGTCATTTCACAAATGTTAGTGTGGACAAGATCTATCACATTTGATGATCTTTGCACACTCATAAATGAACTGAATGTGACCATCCATTTGATGCGTGTGATACACTTATCACTATTGCATTATTTAGATTAGTAATTAATCTTAGATTAGTCATGCGTTTGATTTTGTTATAATGACCATGTCCTAATATACCATGCCAAAGACCACAAGACTCAATCAAATAAGTAGAAGTAGAAGGTATTTCATTAATAACATTACGCTTAAACATTCTAGAGGTGGCAAATCATTTGTTTAGAAACACACTATACTTAGAGATTACAACTCTATCAGACTTAAACATCATCTTGAATCCATGTTTGCTAAAAGATGATCTAAAAACCAAATTCTTCTTAATGTCAGGTACATGTAGGACTTCGCTAAAGGTAATTATCTTCCCAAAAGTAAACCGCAGCTCTATTAGGCCTCAGTTTTTGCACAACGGATGGGTCTCTTAGAAAAGGGGTCCACTCATCATGGGCTTAACCCACGATGATAAGGAGTCACCACTAGTTTTTTTAAATATGTGGTTGGACATCTCTTTTTGGAAACAAACTATTTTTTATTTTAAAATTCGTTTTGAAAATATCAAACTCCTAACAAACTGGTCAACTCTGAGTTCTCGGTAAGTGGTTCGGTTATGGACCGGGGAAGGTGTTAGGCATCCTGATCCACCCGCATGCATGGTTACCTACTTAAATTGGTTCAAACTTAAGGTCTAGTTCCTAGATATGGTGTGTGTTAGGTCTGCCTAATTTTAGAAATCGTGTCATGCATGTACACGTGGTTTCCCTACTAACTAGTGTATATGTGTGCATTAGTGTACATAAAACATGTTACATAAGTTTAATTAATAAAACAACCATCTACTTAACATGCTACATGATAAAAATAAATAAATATAAAAAAAAATTAGAAAGCATACCTTAAGTGGTTTCCACATAACCAAGTGAAATATGAGAGTTAGGACATAATATATAAATAT